>CBVK0100286857.1:0-21982 GCA_900067695.1 Picea abies
GTTATTTGGGGTATATGGTTAGCTCAAAATTCGATTATCTTCCAATAAATTGTGTTGCCAATTTTCCAAGTTTTTATTCAAATTAATGTTTTGGTTCAATTTTGTTGTATGTAGAAGGAAAAAGTTGTTCCCAAGCAACTTTATGAGGTCTCAATCGATAATTCTATGGCCTAGGAATATCTTGATGGAGCCTTCTAGGGTCTACAAAAATTTAGAAGTGTTGGTGGTGTTTTATTTCTCTCTAATGTTCATTATATAAAGTTTAAAGTGAGATTGGGTGCTATCTCTAACAATTATGTTGAATGTGTGGCTTTAAAGTTGCCTACGAAATGTGCCCTCAACATATAAGTTTTAAGAATTCAAATCTTTCGAGATATTGTGTTTGTGATTAATTGGATGAAAGGGTGACCTCAAATACAAAACTTTATGCTTATGCCATTGGCTGAAAGATTAAAAGATATAGGAACTCAATTTGAATCCATCTCCTAAACAAATGTTTGTAGGGAATTAAGCCTTATAGCAAACGTTTTATCTAAAGAAGGTCAAAGACTTATGGAGTGTTATGTGGAGCTAAAGGAGGTTAGGGATAGTCAAAAAAGACTAATGGAAAAGGTTTCTTACAGGTCTCATAGAGTGGGATAGTAAGAAACCTTTTCCATTAGTCTTTTTTTGACTATCCCACTCTATGGCCAATGTTTCTCTCTGAACTGAATGCTAGTTTCCTTTGGACCATAACTTCTCTAGAATAGAATAGCATGCACTTCTCTTATTCTTTTTTTCTTATACTTTTTGTCGAGCAGTAACCTGCCAAAGGTACCAAATCCGACTTTGAAAAAAATTGTCATTTCGTCAAATTGAAACCAATACACTGGCGATTTCTATGAAATGCACATCTCACGTCTCATATATGAAATAGGTGATCAAATAAGCTAATATAATATTTTTTTTTTCTAATTTGCAGGCTTACAAGTAGAAATTTCCAAAGATGCCAAAAAGAACTTCGTTGAATGAATTCTCACCTTGATTTCATATGATTGTTGCGGGAATCATAGGAGAGTCAAATGCTATACGCGCTTGTCCTTTTGGTCCCATCAAAACATTTAATATGATTTAAATTTCTAGCTGAAACTGAGATCAACTCATTACTGTCAATTTCGATATCAATACAGACATCCTAACCTTGGAAACTCAACGAACATTTCAGGGTGTTGAATGTGGAATCAGCTGTCATTTCAGTGTTAGTAGGTGGCCACGTGCAAAAATATCCTATCTTGTAACCTCGTCCAATGGCTCATAAGCATAACGACCATGTACAAGGGATAAGAAACATACCCAAAGCGTTTTAAGAAATGAATGATAAGTTAGTATCAAGTTGTCCCTCTAATTCTGTAGTGAGGCAGTTTATACATTCTCTCTGCCTAACCTTCATGCCCTAGCCTACCTTACAATCTCTGAAAGCAGGGACCTGTTGCTTTACAACTCGTCTTGTTTATATCTACCTTGTATACATTTTGGTATTTTATTCTAATGGCATTTCATGTGTAAGTTGCATTTCAAATTGCATTATTTTCCAATTTTCATATCCATTTTTTATAACAATTGTATCGTACATATTTTCTTATGTGGATATGTTTTGGTTGTTTATGTAGTGAAAGACAATTATTGCATATGTTATTTCACTAGGATCCCAACTTTGGCCATCAAACCAAAAAACTTTTTGTGAAAAGACTCTATATATTAACGAGGTTATGTGTTTGAACGAATGCATTGGAAACTTGCTAAATCCAAAAGTAAAATTAAAGATTTAGTAAATTTAGACTACTATAAAATTCATTGTTGAACATAAAAAGCGTAGTCTAAACGTTTTACCTTTTGGCTTTTTTTTGGTGATTTTTTTCGTTTGATTTTGCTTGAAATCCTGTGAGGAATGGTTGGATCTGCATATTTGAGTGGCTAAGTTGGTATAATTGGAGTGCCCCAGGGGTTTTTCAGCATGTTGAATCCATTTATGCATTCATAAATGCAATTTTAACAACAACAAATAATGTTTTTGTCCATATTTACATCGTCAAATTCCGACCAAAAATACCAAAAGGTAGAACGTTTAGCCAACGCCAACATAAAAGCCCTCTAAAATTACTCAATTATTCAACATAATTTAACTCTTATGGGAATGGGTGGTTGGCATAAAAAGGGGGAAAATGGGTTAACCTTTTGTAACTCTTATGGGAATGGGTGGTTAGCATAAAAGGGGAAAAAATGGGTTAACCTTTTGCAGGGTAATTATCATTCCAATATTGTTAAAGAATATATGTGATTACTTAACCACCACACACACACACACACACACACACACACACACACACACACACACACATATATATATATATATAACTTATTATATTTACTTAAGGATTAAGTAGTATGATGACTTTATAAATATTTTCACAAAAGTGTGTATTTATGAAAATCTTAGGTTCATATGTTATCATGTCAAATAGGTACATATAGTAGGAACACAAATTGTGAATTCTTTCATTCGCAATACCATCATTTTAGGTATAATTGGTAATATAAGAGGTTAATTAGTCTAGAGGATTAGTTTAATAGATTGGTTCCATTGTTTCAGACGTTGTCAGTGATTAGATGCACTATGTAGGTACTTACCTCAATTCCCATGAGGTTAAGCACATTAAGTCTACACCACCCACTTTACACTCGTTACCATCTTTGGAATGGGGGGAAGTGCCCAAGAGTTTCTATGAGAATTATTTCTAAGGAAAATTGTAATGTACTTAAGCAATTACACAAAAAATAATTATGGAGAAATTTTTCAAGAAATATAAACTACAAAAAAAAGAGAGAGAGACAATGAGATAGACCCTGCAGAATATAACCCTTGCATTGATAATCATGAAAAGATAGAGCAATGTTCATGGACCTCTTCAAGGGGGAAACCTCGTATTGCATAGAGTTACAATGAAATAACAATACTTGGCAAAACATTGCATATCCTTCTAGCTCTATAAATAGTTTCTCATTGGAAAAACCATAACTACTTGTCGTCTCATCATTAATGAGTACCAATAACCTATTGGACCTTATTGAATAAGGACAACCCTTTTATGTTGAGTAACTACCCACTTACTATTTAATGGGCCTTATTCAAAGAAGATGGCCCCATCTATTAATTGACTAGATGCTAAATATCCCAAGGTGGGGAGGCTATGGTAAGGCCCTAACATGTCCTCCCCTTTCAAAAGCAATGTTGTCCTCAAGGCTAAATGTGTGGAAAAAAAATTGATTCATGATGTTGGTTCCCTTGTGGAATTTTCAAGCTCTCTATCCTTTAATTGTATTAGAACTTTCCAAAAAGCATGTCGATGTATTTGGCATTCACTTGTGGCCAGTACTACTTTGAATTAAAACCAAATGGAACCTTCTTCATCAAGTTTGAGAAGGTTGGTCTGAACTTGATAGTTAGGCCCCATGACCTTTCTCAAATAGGACACATGAAAGGATGGTTGGATCTTGGAGTGGGAAAAAAGAGTCAATTTGTAGGCATCATGTAATAGGGTCCATAGAGATTTAGCACTAACTTATGGTGGCCCTTGTCTTTGAGAGAGGTTTGTTTAGAGGGATGAAGATGAAGAAACACTTGATCCCATTCTTCAAAAGAACACTTAAACTAATGTTGATAGGCATGTTTCTCCATTATGTTTTACCAAAGTGAGCTTGTCTTTAAGTGTGCAAAGGATGGATACTATGTGTTAAGTGTGTGATCCACTTTCTAAACATTGGATGTGGCTGGTAAATACAAATCCATTAAGGGGGGGTTTTCCATAAAAAACTTCATATGTTGTAGCACCATGATAAGTAGTATTGTACCACCATTCGGTAGGGGGTATCAATTGAACCCATTGGTGTTGTCAATCCAAGACAAAGCATCTAAAATAAGTTTACAAGAACTTGTTGACCACTTTTATTTGACCATATGTTTTGGGATGATAAGCTATGCTCATTTTCAAGTGTGTGTCTTGTATTTAAACAATTCCTGCTAAAATTTACTAGTGAAAGTGAAATCATGATCCAACACTATTGAAGTAGACATGCCATGTAATATTAAAATATGGTCCATGAATATTTAAGCAAAAATGGATGGCATAAATGGGTGTTGTAAAACAAAAAAGTGAGCATATTGGGAAAGGTGATCAACCATCATCATTATGACAAATTTCATACTGGCCTTAGGGAGGCCCAATATAAAATCCAAGGAAATGTCAACCCGAATAGTGGCAAGGATTAATAGTGGTTGTAATCCTGATGGAGTCTTCACTATTTCACCCTTGTTCCTTTGACAAGCTTCACACCCAAATACAAAAGCATTGATGTCCCTTTTCATGCCTATCCAAAAGAAGGAGTTCCTAGCTCATTCATATGACTTTTGAAATCTAGAGTGACTCGTTGTAGGAGAGGAATGCAACTCCACTAACATCCTTTCTTTTAAAGTTGAATTCTATACCAAAACAATACTCCCTTTATACTTCAATGTGTCTTCCTACCAAGTATAGCCAATAGGAAGTTAGGAGTCTCTCTTAAGTCATTTATTGAGTTGAACCATGTTTTCATTATCCATCCATTCTTGTTGTACCGATTCAGGATAATCTATTACTAGTAAGGATAAGGCAAATATGGATCCTTCCTTCTCATATTTCTTATACAAAGCATTGACCACCATATTCTCTACTCCATTCTATTATATGATCTCATGGTTATAGCATAACATCTTAGTGACCCACTTTTTCTTCTCTAGTGATGACAACATCTATTCCCAAAATTAGTTCAAGCTATGTGTTGGTGCAATTATTTGCATAATATATTACCAAACATAAATTATAGAGAAAACTGATAACAAAACTTCTCAAGCAAACAATGAATCGAAAGGTTCTTTCTTAGGTGACAAATTTGTTCATTAGAGGCTCATGAAATGAAAAGATGAACTTAAGATCTATCTCCTAGAGCAACTAAACTAACAAGTGGGATGCTCTAATATCCTCTTTTAGACAAATGATAAAAAAAATCTTTGTAAAAATAATTGGTTATATCCTCTAGGTGAATTGCCAATTGCTCGAAGGTCACTATAAAGTCTTCAATGTGCATGTTTGCCATTTGGCACAATTTGGTCAACCACCCTAAACACTAAGTATCGATTTCAAGAACAATAAATGGCCTTCACAAACTAGTTCCATGCAATGTACCCCCCATAGGAATTATTATTCCATTGCCACCATTTTCAACACTATCAAGCCAAGGATAAAATAACCAAACAAAGTTTCATTAAGTCATTGGAAATACTTTGGAGATAGAAGTAGTGTTCCATCTAGGTAACCCAACTTCTCAGGTCAAAACCACCAAACTTGTTCAACTCTACTTTAGGAAATCAATAACACATATTGTTTGGATTATTAGGAAAGGGTGGCCTAGTGCAATGCCCTCCTCCTAGGGATGATTCACTAGTGGGGTGTTTCATTTCTGGCTCCAACCAATTGGCCACATAAGGTAGGAAGTGGACTACAATTTGAGTGAGTATTTGTTACATGTATGTGAGCAAAGAAACCTTATTTTCCAAGGATTCTATCTTAGTAATGTGTGTGTAAACAATTGAGCTAATATCAAAAACCTTGGAGTCAAGATGAGTGAACTAGTTGTCCATTTGGATGGTTATGTTATCCATGGGTGATTAGTCATGTGCCATGTTTAAAGTGGACATCATGGAGTCCTTGGGTCCGCTAGAAGGGTTACTAGGGTGTTATACCAATGTCATCAATGTCACACAATGAGACTTGAGATAGGTCACCCACAATAGTATGATCAAGTCCACAAAAAGTGTTACTTGAGAGAGCTATACCACTACGATCAATGTTGCACAAAAAATATTTCGAGATAGTTCCCCCACAATGGTATGGGTTAGCCCCGAACTCTTTTTTTCAATGTAGTACTAGAGTATTACTAATGTTCAAGTATTACCGCACTTATAAAATTTGCAAATTCTTGATATTCTAATACACAAGAATGATCTCCCCAAGTGTTGTTCTCGATGTACTATAGCAATAACATGACTAAGAGGTTTATCTAAGGATGGTTTTAGGTGTGCCTAGGGTTCTTCTAATGTACCCAAAGGTATGTGGATGATCAAATTTGTATATAGATTTTTCCTTATGCATTACTACTCACTAGGTACCAAGAAAGGTATACAAGGTTGTCCAACTAGGTGACTCCACTTGTATTCATTGTGTTTATGCTTCACATCGACAATTTTACTCACTAAACAACATATCTTTGTTTTTAAAGACATTGGAACACATCTCTAACCTAAAAAAATATATTAAAATTCAAGTGCATGATGACACAAGAAAAAGTTTTGATACCACTTGTAATGTACTTAACCAACATAAATAATAAGTATTGAGTAATTATTCAAGAAATATGAATTGTAAAAAGTAAATAAGATAGAGAATGAGATATAACCCACATAATATAACCCTTCTATTAATAATCTATAAAAGAGAGAGCAGTGTTCGGCCTCTTTGAGGGGCAACCTCTTATTGAACAAAGCTCCATTACAATAACAACACTTAGACAAAATATTGCATAGCCTTCTAGCTTTATAAATAGTTTCTCACTAGCAAACCCCTAACTACTTGTGGTCCCATCATTAATGAGTATTAACCACCTAGTGGGTCTTATTCAATAAGGACAACCCTTTTACATTGAGTAAATACCCACTAACTATCTAATGGGGCTTATTCAAAGAAGATGGCCCTAAGTAGTAAGGTTAGGGTAGGGCCCTAACAAAAAAACATATAAGATATTTATTAGATTAGCCCAAGTCTATTACTTTAAAAATTTATTCATTTAAATTCAGTTAAGGTTCATTTATAAGTTTCTATTATTTCTTTTGATGATAATGATGTTAACTATTTTTTTTTTCGAGGAAAGCTTCGTGGAAAACCCACTGAATACTTCTCCATTACCCATGGATGGTAAGCGAGGTAAACCATAGCCCCAAGGAGCATGAGAGTTGAACCCGTGACCTCCCCGACTTCGAGGGAGAGTACACACGTCTGACATCAATACCAATTGAACTAACCCTTAAAATTGATTTTAACTATTTTTTATTGAGATCCACTCTATCAAATCTTAAGAAAAATATTATCTTATGTGGATAGTAGTTTTGAAATTTTATATTTAATTTGAATGACTTTTAGATATAGATTTGGGAAGGAGATTGTTAAGATTAATGTGGATACAATTTCAAACTTATATATTTTATAAGTTGGACATTAACTTTTCCATTATTTTGTCCCCGATGTGTAGGACAGTCGGTGACAGAGTGTGTTGTTAAGGCACTCCGTGATGTTAAAATCACCGGTTCGAAACTTGTGGGGACAAAAAATCTGGTCATGTTAAGGGTTGGTGTGGCTCAAGCCGGATGCGATGCTCGGGTGATTTTGACGGATTAGATGCCCTTGAGTCGTGGTTTCTCAGCCACATGCTAGTCCCGCAGGTCATGAACAAAAAAAACTTGTCCGTTATTTTTTCCTTATAAACATAGCACATTTTATAATTTTCCCTTATTTTTTAATTAATATTATTATTTCAATAAATTACCATCTTATTTTTTAATTAATATTATTATTTCAAAATATTAAAAAATAGTATATTAAAAAATTAATTAAGTTGTATAATTTTCCCTTATTTTTTAATTAATATTATTATTTCAATAAATTACCATCTTATTTTTTAATTAATATTATTATTTCAAAATATTAAAAAATAGTATATTAAAAAATTCATTAAGTTGTATTGTCGTGGTTTCATTTTCACAAAAGGTCAATCATTAAAGGGTTCTTATCCTCACTTTTTCCAACAACTATGAATGACATGTCTGCAAGTTGAGGAGAAGTAAATAAACGTTTTCAACATCTAAGCTAGGCTTTTGAAAAAGTGAAACCAAGGACATCATAATGCTAACTAACTTTTTCAACAACTCTATATAGGTTTTGAAAATATGAATGCAAGTACATCAAAAGGTTCTTGCAATAAAACTTATTTATCTTTAACGCCCTTTTCAATTATGGAGTACCTTGATTGGACTTTTAAGTAAAGGGTATTTGGATAAGCATGGCTGTCAAAAATCTTAGTTATGGCATTTTGTGCATTATACTTGATAATTAATTATTTCATTATTCTCTCAAAATTAATTTATGGCGTTTTTTCTAGTCGTTCAAAATTTATAGTTAAATATTATAAAATATAAATAAATGATTAAATATATTAATTATTTTGAAATTCTGATTTCGTAAATGAGTATATCAGTTATAAAAAATATAAATAAATAGTTTTTTTTTAATTATATCACTGCATACATGGGTGGCGGGAGTGGGTGAATCTTCTTGATTAAGGAGGAACCTTAGTAATCATGTATGCTTGGGGCTTAGGTTATGTCTCAAACAACTTGGCTGAGGCTTATGTCTTTCTATGTGGTTTATCCCTAGTCAAAGAAGCTAATATCAAATCCCTCCCTATTTTGGGGGACTCTATGGCTGTAATGTGAGCTACGTTGGGACTCACCACTCCTGAAAACACCAAGTTTAAAGTCATCATATCCAGGGTCAAACAAGAAGCGCAATTCTTTGATGAAATCTCCTATCATCACATAAAGAGGGATATGAACAAGGAGGCTAACTCCTAGGCAAAAAGAGCGATAAAATTAAGCCTGGGCACTTTGTTTAAAAATGGGGCCTATATCTACATAACTATTCCATAAATTCGACCTATAGTAGAGATCAATTCCCATTATATTTGGAATTATTCGAAATTTCATAGTGTGTTGTCTAAGTGCTAGAGATGATTTTAAAAGAATGTTAGTCCTAAAGTATCTCATGCAAATTTACCTTCGATCTGTGGCAATGGAATGCCCTTCTAATATATGGAATCATAATTGTGGGACAATACACGCACTATGGATTAATATTTTTGGTTTAAGTTTCCACCCTTGCTTTGCTCCTATGGTTGGTGAATTGGCTTGGTTTGATGAATTTCCCTTCCTATTTGGGCATCATTTATGCTTCTTTCCCGTGACTTGTTGGTGACAAATTCCCAGAGGTTTCTTATGGTCAACCATCTCTATGGTGCGAGGTGGTTTTATTTTTTTGAGGTTCATGCATTGATTATTTGTGGAAAGGCCCCATGGATTAAAATTATTAGTTTTGGTTGCCAGCCTTCCTTCGCTCCTCTAGTTGGTAAATTGTCTTGGATTGATGGAATTCCCTACCTTTTTGGACATCAATTCTACTATGTATCATGTGGTTCACTGGTGACGAATTCATAGAGGCTTATTATGGTTGGTCATCTTTGTGGTGCGAAGTGGATTGATTGTTCTGAGGTGTGTGTGTGTGGAAAGATGTATATTCCTCAATCCATAAGTTGGTTGTGATGCTTGGATTACAAGCTTCAATTTGGTCATTGATATTTAAAAGAATTTTTGGTTTGCACCCTCTTCTCATTTCTTTGGATTGAACATACCCTACACCTCCTCTGTGAGGATTCCATCCTTTTATTTGGTTTTAATGGTTTGAAGGAAGAAAAAACCCAAGTTTGGTTTGATTTTGTCCTAACAAATTTTAAAATTGGACCATATTGTTCAAACAATTTTGGTAGCTATATCTACCTTTACATGCTATGGAATCCTTATGTTATGTTCTATATCTCTGAAGAGGCTTGCAATGACCTTTTGGGATCAATGTTTTTGTGGGATTTACTAGAACTATCTACTCATAAGTACCTTGGGACTGCTTCATATTATTAGTTATTTGGCTTGCTTTTCCTTCTTTAGGACTTCCACAACATTCCTTGAAGTAGTGTTTTTAAGGAAGGATAATTTCTTGTTTTTTTACACAATTTGGGAAATATTTTGCATTAAAATGGTGTGGTCAATACCACTAAGTTACAATAGATCAGATTCAGAGTTACATAGCTATATCTATTCAAAACTGGCTGGACTAAGCGTATTTCCCAACAAAATTCTAGCTTTCTCCTAATATTGTTCCATATTCTAGCACTACTACAACTTTAAACTATATGCAGACGATAAAAAATACCAACGATACATAAACTAAGGAAAAACATATGTAAGTTGAAATGATTTTTAAATCAACTACCCATTTCACTTTGAAGGTCTGACATTCCTTGCTTATTCCAATCCTTAACCACAAGTTCATTGAGATATGGTATTCAAGATATTGATGTCTCTGATACCATTCTTGTACTTCCTGATGATGACAAATGAACTCTGGTCTTCTCTCTCTGATCCATCCACCTCTGAAGATCCTCATTCTAACTCCTCAAATCATGAACTTCGTCTTGGAGTTGGGTAATTAAAGTGTGATGTTGTACCAAAGTCTCCAGAGCATAAGAAACAGTCGAACTAAGACAACAGAGACTAATTAACAATCTCTGACGATCTTCATAATCATTTTCTTCCATTTCGTTTTCCTTTAGATGCCCAGAATCCTGCGGATCCGTTATTTTCCACGTTGGAACAATCTACACAGTCTCAAGATAGTTATTGGGATTGGAGAATTCTTTGTAGGGTAAAACTGATGCTGAAATGGGACCAGCACTAATCCCAAGTATCCAATCCAACCATGGAAACACTGTAATGTGACTGGAAGAATTCAGAGTTATTCTCAAGCAGGTAACCCAATGCCTACCCCTCATGACTACCACTGAGACAATACACCTACCCAACAAGAAAAAACTAGGGAACTCTAGAGACAAGGAGATGGGGGAATTCTTCCAACCAACGACCCAAGCTTCTCCAATTTCATTTTTAACCACACTTCCTCCTCTATTCCTCATTATGGAAATACATAGAATGCTTAACCTACTGAAATAATTACTTAAACTGGAGCGTACCTGAAATTCATGAACTTTCCAAATTCGCTCGCATCCAACCTCCACCACCATGCTCTTGCTGACATCCATTTCCAAATTAACATGCTTCCAATGTCATGTCCATGCATTCCCAGTTTCCGAAGAAAATGCTATCAAGACCAAATCCATTGTTGCTGCATTCCCAGTTTCCGAAGAAAATGCTATCAAGACCAAATCCATTGTTGCTCCCCTATGATGGAACTATCAGTGATTCAATGCATGCAAACAAGACCTCCACTCACCCTCTGTCTTAATAGCTCTGCCTTTGTCGTCATAGCCATGTCTTACCCACATCCATGAAGTTGTATGCATGTGTAAGAGCCAAGTACCGCTCCCACTCGTCCACCCATGGACCCTGTGGAAGGACCAAAAAAATGAGGGCCCTACCATATGATCATGAAGGGGAGAGGAAGATCTCCACTTCTTCATCCCTCATGAGACCTAAGGGATTTCCTATGGCCAAATTGGCCATTTTTTTAGCTGCACTATTATATTTTTGGAACACATGGAAGAATTTCACTGGGAGGTTTCCAAGTGAAAAACGAATATGGTCGAAAAGTTTCTATAAATGGATATCCATTGGAGAGGAGTCAAAAACCAAAAATCTGATCAAGTTCTTGGAATCCTTGATTATATTGAAACAAATAATTTTCCGTTTCTTGACCAAATGGATGCCCTGGAACAAAGCATAATATTCTGCTATGTTGGTGGTGGTTATTCCTAAATTCCAATAGTAATCAAAACCTTTGTGTCCTTCGGGTCCATACAGTACCCCCGCCCCTAGAAAACCTTCCTCCCTTGGGTTACCCTTGGAATCCCCAACAAAGCATAAGGTATGAATCATTAGGGTGGAAGGTCAAGAGTCAATATTTGATGAACGAAAATGAAGTTGTCAGGTTATTCGTTGAGTTACCTTAGACTTAAAAAAGAAGGAGAGATTAAACTTTTTAACCCAGGATTCCTCAAATAGATTTAATGAGGGAATATCCTCATGTCGAAGGTGTTTGGAGTTCATAAATTCATCCAACTCGGTCACGTCCTTATTAGCAATTAGACTGGGGGAGGACCGCTTGTTTTGAAAAGTAGCATGATTCCTTGCTAACCATAGTTTTCCAACAAAGATATTTTGGAATGGATTTCCAGAGTCTTTCAAAGAATTTTTTTCCTTGAAATGTACCTTGATAATAGTGCTCCCATTTTCCCAAAATGGTTTTAAAGTTGGTTGGCCACTAAATTTTTGGGCTAATCTCTTGAAAGATATAGGGCCAAACCTTTTCTGAAAAATCACAATCCCAAAATAGATGTTGTGTCGATTCAAAATTGATTTCACACAGCACGCACTGAAATGGACCCTCAAACCCTCTATTCAATAATTTTTTTCCAGTTAGAATCTTCCCATGTGCAAGGGTCCAACATAATATGTTGATTTTTGGAAAACCATCTAGATTCCAAATGTTCTTCCACCAAGCAGACCTTTCTGGAAGGTTTGTTTGAGCTAGAAAAGACTGATATCCTTCTTTTACTAAGAGTTGGTGCACGCGAGGATAGGTTCAAGACCCTGGGTTCAAGGTAATTAGTCCAAAAAATTCATCCCTTTCGGCATCATTTGCAAGCAGGTGAAGTCTCACCCGAGGTATCTTTACAGGGACTGTAGGAACCAAGATTCTACAGCGGTGAGGGAAATAAGGGAGATGTGCTCTATCATACCTATAGAATCTTTTCACACACTAGATCCTAGTTAATGTGTCCTAGTTACTTAATTCTTTATGCATATCAGTCCATATTCACGTCATTTAGTATTAAGGCATACAATTAAAGCCACTGCGCATTAATCTATCAACAATATCAGTAAAGATAATCATTCAACCATAGTAAATGCAATAATTATTACAATACAGACATGAATAATCATTCGACAACACAATTAGACACAAAGTTACTATGGTTCACCCCCTCCTGGGATACTTCCACAAAATATTTGCTTCTTTATTATATTTGAGGCATTTTTCTTGCACCCTACACTACAATGGATGTTCAATACACAAAATTACTCTTCTTGCATTGGTAGCTTTTGTACACACATAATATACTACAATAGCAACCAAAACCTAGAATCCTCTCATATGTTCTTCAATTCTCATCATCCTCATTGACTTCGTGGGTATTTTTCATCTTTTATGCCCTTTCTTTCAAGTTTCTTTGCCATCTCATGATGAGTTGGCTACCACTCTTGCTCGGCTGGTGACAACTCATTATGACCTGGATACGGCTCATGGCCAACTAGTTTTCCCAAATTTTATGCTAGTTGTTCTTTCCTGTCCCCCATCTTCTCCTCTTTCTTCTCTTCTCTTTCTTAATCTTCTTGATCCTCTACCTTTTCCCTGTACCTCATATATTCTCACTGTTATTTTCCCAAAACTTCCTTCCCAACAGGCCCCCAACACTCACCTGTGGGTCATTTTGAGCCACTCAGACCTGTTGTGTCATGTTCGTCCATGCCTCGGTGAATTTTTGGAGACTGTCCTTCATTATCTATAATGTTGTTGTGATTTTGTCTTTCTTGTCCATAATCTCCTCCATCATCTGTGCGGTTACTATAGTAAGTTTTTCTTCGGTGTCTTGCGCTACTAATTTCGTGGCGCTCTATGCGATGGATAATTCTTCTAGCACCCTGATGGATTTGTCTTGTAGTGGTTGCCACTTCTGTATGGTATTCCTCTGTTCTTACTTCATTTGTTCCACTGTGTTGTACATTTTCCTGTTAGCCAATATTACTGACATTATTTCTAGTGGGGCCAACATGTTCGCATGTTCAGTGGCCTGCTACAGTTCTGCCTGTTTACTCCTTATCCTATATTCCAACAATTATACTTATGGATTCGTAGTAAGCATTTTCCAAATGTGTGTGCCCGCGTCACACATAATTATACATTCTTGTTCCTAGCATTTGATCTTTGCTAATGTTGTCTGCACAGTTTGCTCCCTTTGTGCTCTTTCTTTCGGTGGTGTCCCTGGTGTTGCGCATTTCCAGCTCTGTGATCTTTGTGTGAAGGCCCTTGATAGCCTCACTAATATTTACTACTTGTTCCTCTATCGTGGCCTCTACCACCATAGGTACTTCTGGGACCTCCTTGAATAGTTTTTGGAGTGTTGCATGCAATTTTTGTGCCATCGAGTGTTGCATGCAATTTTTGTGCCATCTATTCAACTTCCTCCTTCTCCTTCAAGGCTTTGGCAACCTTTTCTTCCGCTTCACTTTTTTTCTATCCTGGCTTTCTCTGCCTATCCCTCAACTTCGCTCTTCTCTTTTTTTGCAAGTTCCACTCACCATTCTACTACACACTTTTCCTAGAGTGTAGTGGTGTATTATCTCTGCAGTTCTTCCTTCTTGGCTTCTACTTTGTCCAACTTGTTGGCTGTGGTATCTACCCAAAACCATATTTCCCGGGTGATCTCGATGTGCAAACCTTATAGTAATTTCATCTGCATCTGGGAGACTACTAAGTCTGCATGACTTGGCCTTGCAAATTCTCCTGTACTTCTAGATTTGGTAACATGTATGTTTGTACTAGGATCTTGAGTACTCTTTGCTTTGTTGTCATATGTGTTGATACCCCAGTCCTTTATTCCACTCCTATGCCTCCTTGGGCTATGTCTACTCCTTGTGCAGGTGCCAATCAGACTGTCTCCAATAATTGTTGTAGCCTCAAGCATTGGTCCTACAACTACATTTGTAGTGCTTCTTGTTTCTTTATTTTCTCTTCGAGGACTTATTCTACAATGTCCCTTAACTGGTATCCAATTATGTCCATGTCATCATTTGTTAGTACATAGACGACTTATGGCTTTTGAGCCTTTTGCTTCTTTCGCACAGCTGACCCTATGCTTTGGTCTTGTCGTTTCCTTCATGTTTGAGGTAAGGATTATGTAGGTTGATATATTGGCCCTGTTTCTAGTGCATCCTCCATTCCATTTCCTCAATCGGTGTCCTTTGAGCCATTGTCGAGAGGGTTCGTTTCTACCTCTGTGTGTTGTGTCGCTAGTACCTTCCATTCTGGTTCCTAGTCTTGCATGACCAGTTGGATGTCTTATTTGGTTATCTTGAATTTTATTTGGACCCACTCCTCCCTTGGATCCTTCATGGCTTTGATGTACATATGATTCCTATCTACGCAGAATTCCATGACTGGGCTATATGCCTCCACCAGTTGTGGAAACATGCACGATGCATTATGGATACTCTGGCGAATGCTTTCACCATAGAGAAATAATTCTACATTGGTGTCCATCTACCTCCTTTTGATTATTGAGAACCACAAGTTATGGTATTTTTCCGCTATGCACGACTTCCCCCTCAGCCCTAAAAAATGTGCATCCTCTGTCTCTACCCATGTTGTGAAGGCAATCAAGATCAGTAGTTAGGAGTAGTGAAAATCCACCCCCTTATCTTGGGCTTCAATGCAGTCTAGTAGGAACTGGTTCAGTGAGAAAGGGCCCCATATCATTGTAGTGTCTTCCACACATTGCTTTGCAGAATCTACTACCCATGTTGGGACTTGATACTTCCTGCATTTCCGTAGAAATTTTCATGCTAAAATCTGTGTGGTTATTTGAACCGTGAGGTTTCATATAGTTGGCACATCCAGGCCATAAACCCCTCTAACCATGTGAAACTTCCCTTTCACTGCCTCTGACTGTGCTCTTTATGTTTTTTTATATGCAAATAGCATCGTAGGGTCTTTCCCCTTGGTGGGTAGTCCAGTGATTCATGCTATTAGTTCTGTATCAATTGATATTCACATATCCAGCCACATGTACCCCCATGTACGCAATATAGTAGGAGTTTGACACAGGCATTAATTTCGTTGTTGTGACCGAAGTGTAGGAGATCGAACAGGTTGAGGAGGCCTACTCGCTCCAATCCTCTTGCCCAAACTTTGGTAACTGGGATGCTTTTCTTAATGAGTGGATCTACCTGGAGTTCCAACTATTCATGGGGTGCAAGTTCAAGGTACTTCACCACCTCTGTAATGTCATGATATACATACCTTAGTTGGGGCACCTTCCCCAACATTTCCTTGTCAAGAGATACTCCCTTAGGAATCGTTGGAGTCACCAACCTATAGTCTATGTTCTTCAATAATGTGACTAGTGGGGCATCATCCTTCCCGGACAATATGCAGTCATGAGGAAAGCTCAGCTTCAATGAGGATGCACCCCGGGTTTCCTCAATCTTTGGACCATATACAACCACTCAGGTGCGACTCTTTCTTGGTACCATTGTTGTTGTTGTTGCTTTGGGTGGCTCCATTTTCTATCGTTAACTCTGCTTTAGCAGTTAGTGAAGCTCTGTACTTTCTCTCTTTGTGCTCTCTATTTTTGTTGTAACTGCTAAGTAACAATAACTCGCTTTTTGTAGTCTTGGTGGATTTTATTCTCTATTTCCAGTTGTGTACTAATCTTCGCGCCTTGCCGCCTATCTCCTTCGCCCATAGTGTGACAGGTGCTTGCACTAATGGAGTTTTATTTCCAAATCCACTAGTATATTTTTGTCGTGTACTGCCACTCAGTCATGCGTATCGATGATTTTTTTCTTTTACTCCCTATCTTTATGATGGATTTATGACGGGGCCTTTTGGCAGCTATATGTGTTGTTATAATTGTTGTTTTTATGACTTGTCCTTATCCACCCGTAACTGTCGTTTCCTTCTTTTTTTGTACTTGACAGCTATGTCGTCATGTGGGATGGTGCAATTACTACTGCATACTTGACTATTTTTGTGTCGGGTTTTCCTGGTTGGTGCAATTTCCCCTCCCTGCGTTGTTTCCATTTCCATTCTATATGCGCACATTTTTTTTGCGCACGGTTCCTCCTATTGCGCAACTTGTCGGCCCTCATGATAGAGATTTAGTCGAATTTCGTTCACCCTGCCTTTCAGTGCTACTCCATTAAGTGTTTCCAACTTAGCAGCACCTTCCTCTGTCACCTCTTGAATCACATATGATCCTAACCAGTGCATGCAAAACTTCTTTGGGTGTTTCCTAAATTTGCTATCATATAGTAGTATCAAGTCACCTACTTGGAATTTTTTCAACTTAATGTGCTTGTCAGGCCATGTTGTTTCCCTTTAATTTTGCACTTGTTTATGGAACCTTGTGGAAAATATATCCTCCTCAAGTTGTATCAGTTGTGCTAGTCATTCCTATATTGTGCTTGAATCTGAAAAATATGCGATAGAGGCTTGGTATAATAAATTTCATCGGCATCACTACCTCTTGTCCGCATACCAACCTGAACGATGTTTAGCCTGTCAACTTCTTGCCCATGATACATGCAATGATTCTTAAGTCCCAGTCATCTCTTCCCACGTTGCATATTTTTGTTATTGCATTCTCTAGGATTGTTTTGAATGCTTCCACTATGCCATTCGCATGTGGGTGGTACGATATACTCTTCTGGTGGTGGATTTGGAATTCTTCGGTCAAGGATGTTATGGTTTTATTGATGATGTGTGTCCCTTGATCACTCATCAATGTTTGAGGACATCCAAATCAAGTTACTATGTTTTCGAACAAAAAAAGTGTCGTAGTTTATGTGTTGGAGTCCATAGTTGGCGCAACTTCTTCCCATTGAGTTAGATACTATGTTGTTGTAATGATGTACCTAGACCCTGATATTCTTACTGGTGGGTTGATTGGTCCATTAAATTCGATAACACACTTATCAAAATCATGTAATGTAACTTGTGGATTCAATGGCATCTCATCCCTTCTAGAGGGTTTTCCAACCCTTTGACAAACATCACATGTTTGACAATATTCCTTTGCATCCTTGTGGAATGTAGTTCACCATAACCCTACACGTAAGACCTTTTGCGGAGTGGATTTTCATGCATAATGTCCTCTTGTTATCACGTCATGTGATTCTGCCAATATATTTCGTCTTTTGTGTTCAACTATGCAGTGTCGTAGTACTCCATCCACACCTAGTTTATATAAGCTTCTTGCAATTAATTTGTACTCCACATCTTTTACTACCAACTTATTTTTCTGCGCAATCGTCATGTCTGAGGGGGCCATGCTTGTACTTAAGAACTATACAATGTATGTAAAGTAGTCATCCACCATCTTAAATGAAAATAGTTTTGCATATGGCAATCTATCGTCCAAGTTTCTTGCCTCTTCTCTCGATAGTATGCATGACAGATGATCTGGTCTTGCATTGAGTTTACCTAGTTTTACTACTACTTTGAATTCGTACTTCTGGAACAATAGGAGCCATATAAAAGTCCTCCCCCTCCCAACACTAACTTTTTGACCAAATATCTAAGCAAAGAATGATCTGTGTACATCTTAAAGTGTGATCCTAGCAAGTAGTGTCTAAAATTCTGCAGCGCATAGACCATAGCTAATCCCTCTCATTCTATTGTGGTATAATTTTTCTATGTTGTTGATAGTTTCCTACTTGCAAAAGCAATTGGGTCATCTATGTCTTTGTCACCCGGTTGTGATAAGATCATGCCCAATGTTATCGATGATGCATCCATGTGTACATGAAAGTCCTTGTTCTAGTTAGGGAAAATTAATATTGACTCAGTTACTAACTTATGTTTCAATGTGTCGAGTCATTTATGGCAATCATCATTCCACTAGAACTTCATGTCTTTTTTCAACAATTTTTCCATTGGGTCTGTAATCTGCACATATCCTTTCATACATTTCCTGTAATACCTGGTATGACCCAATGTCGCACAAAACTGTTTGACTGGTTTGGGTGATTGTAAGTCCAGAATAACTACAATCTTGGCGGGATCAACTATCAAGCCTTGTTTGCATACTATGTGTCCCAATAATATTCCAAATGGTGCACAAAAAAACACTTCTTTGGGTTTAAGGATATCTAATGTTGTCTAAACTTATCCAACATTGATCTTAGAAATTCGACATGATCTCGTAACAGGATAAATATAGTCCAACCATCCAAGTAGACTTCTAGAAACTTGTGAATAACTTCCTTAAACACTGCAACAACTACTCTTGAAAATACGACAGGTACGTTCTTTAACCCAAACAACATTAATGTGTATTGGAAGCTTACCCATTATGTCGCAAATGTAGTTTTGTATCTATCTTCTAGTGCAATTCTTATCTGAGGGTAGCTTGAGAAACTATTTATCAACAAATAAGCTTCTTGTCCACCTACATTTTCAAGTACTTCATCTGTGAATGACATTGGGAATGAATCATGTAGGCACACATCATTAAGTTTCCTCAAGTCGACGTAGATTCTAATTCCCCTGGTTTTCTTGTCTTGGACTACCATGAGACTTATCCATTTTGACTCCTCGACTAGTTCGAGGACTCCTCTCTTTAGCATGCGATCTGTTTCCTCGTTTAATTTTTCTTTATATATTAGATTCAACCTGTATGTCTCTATTTCACTGGTTTATCATATTTATTCAGTGGAATCCTCATCGCCCCTAGATTTCTCGCTATCCCTTTCATCTCTGAGAATGTAGTAGGGAATAAGTCTTGGTATTTGCACAGTAGATCAAATATCCTTTATACTATTTCCCCATCCTAGTAGTCTCCTATCTGTGAAAACTTAGGGAATTATTATATCCCAATATTAACTTTTCTTGTCTTTACTAGTTGTGCGTATGTTTGTAGATTCCAGCTCCGGGCCCTCAACTATTCATTCCCCTTATGTTTCCAATACCTAGATGTTGTGGGGATCTTCTTCTTCCTGGTCCTCCTAGGTCACATTGTAACATTTCAATAGTGTGTGAGTCGTCATAGTGGAGTTATGTGCACCGCATACAAGTATTACTGCCATTGAGTATGTTTTGGTGAATATTTTATGTTTAATCACTTGTAGCATTGTACTTATGAGGGGCGACTCATTCTGAAATATAAATTTTGCCTGGAACCTTTGAGTTATGTAATTCCATTCTGTTGCATTCTTTTGCATCTCCAATTCTAGGTACCAGTTATTTGGAATGGTATCCAGGGTATTTATGAACTTGTGTGTCCATTCTTTCCTTAGGATCGATTTCCATGCCTTTTCACACTGCGCAACATGAGCTATTTGGTTTCCTTCCCAAGTATACTTGTGCATCATATCTCCCTCCTCACTATTGAAACTTATCTGGATTAATTTCCTACATTGTCTCCAGTCTTCCATGTTTTCTTTGTGTGTCACCCACCATCTTGTTGGGGTGGCTTTCAATACGGTGTCTATTGCTAGTAGCCTTTGTTTCTCTGGTACTCATGCCTCAAATGTTTGTACTAATATTGTTATGTTTTTAACCCATGATACTTAGGTGGGTTCCACAAATCTATTCCAATCCAATGTACTGATTTGGTCATGCACGCGCATCAACGTGTTGAGACTTCATGCATTCTCTGCTGCCAATTTTCCAGACCTGCTTCTGAATTTGATGTGAATGAATTGATGCTTCTCCAACTCAGTGCTTTGTTTGTAGTGGGGTTAACATAATCATCCATCCTCACGGTAGTGTTGTACATGTTATAAATTTCATCACCCTTTTTTGGTGTTGTGTACCTCCTTCCGTATTTTGGGTCTAAGGTCGTAGTAACTTTCAGGTCTCCTACTTCAAATATCATATCTCTCCTTTTTAAATTCATAATGGCTTGGTTATCAAACACCCATTCCAGTCCCATTAATGTTGGGTATGGTTGATTGTCATCCACAATCTCGATAAATTTGAAATCTGCGACATTGTGCACTCCATCTATATTCACAGGTATTCATGTTAATCTGCCAATAGGTACTATTTTGTATTGATTGGATAGGCTCAATTGGAGGGTGATCACACTAAATTTGGTTTCCTCGTCATCTCCCATGTATGATTAGGTAACACATTCACATCGGACCCTAAATCTAAGATTGCATTGTCTATGTTGTATTCTCCAATCCGCACGCTAAAATTGAATTCTCCGTTGGTTTTTTTCTTGCGCCATAGTTGGTTCACTACTTTATTATTAGCAGGGGCCACCTTTCAATGATCGCAGTGATCAATCATAGAGCATAATGTATGCAATGATTTTTCATCTTCGACCAACTCTAAGAAACTTTTCAAAAAATTTCCTAAGGTGCTTACCTTCTCCAGTGATCCTTTAGTCATGGCCTGATCATCCGTGGGAAGCCTATCGAGCATATATGGTATAGAGTATGTTGATTTTTCCCACTTTTGTTGCAACATTTCCTCCCTCATCCATTTATAGGTTTATTTTTTGTCTCATGGGTCGAATGTGGGTACATGTACTATTGAATTCTTTGCCCATTGCTCAGCATGTCTCCCTCCATTGGTTGCATCTATTCCTGTTTTGGTTCCTCTCAGTGTAATGACTGCAAGTTTGGGTGCTTCATCCCTTGTCTCAGCATGTCTCCCTCCATTGGTTGCATCTATTCCTGTTTTGGTTCCTCTCAGTGTAATGACTGCAAGTTTGGGTGCTTCATCCCTTGTCTCGACTGAAATATTTTGAATGTTTAGGTTCTAGTTTTGATTCCCTCTGGCCTGCCATTTTCCAACAATTGTGGACAGTCCTTTGTCGCATGTTCTAACGCCCGACAATAAGTGCATGTTGTGCAGGTATTTTGGAAATCCCGTCCTAGGTGTCCTGGTTGGTTACAGTTATAACATATGATGGCGCCTCATCCTCCTCTGCCAGAGTTTGTTCTACCTCTATCCCTACCAAATCCTCCTCAATTTCCTTGATTAAATCATCTTGGAGTATTATAATGCTCTCCCCCTTCTGTCGCAATGCTCTCTTCCTGAATTTTGTACATGTATGATGTGTGTTCCCTCATCAAATCAAATTCTTGACAGTCCTTGTCCTCGTGTCCTACTGATTTACAAAAACTAAAGAATAATCATATTGAACTGGCACTCATGGGGGTTTGTTGTCCATTGACCAAGTTTCGAGGATCCTTGGTCATGTTTGACCTACTTTTGGGACT
>CBVK0100286858.1:0-21980 GCA_900067695.1 Picea abies
GTCTTTGAGTTTGCCATAGTTCTTGGCCAATATAGTTATTTTTATAGACTGGGGGAAATAGGGTGTTACACGCTTGCATGAAGGTAAGACCCGTTGCTGTAAGCAGATATATTTTTTCCCAGCATATCCATCAAAGATAAACGTATGGTAAAGTCTGCTTTCTCATTGATGGAAAATAAAGTTCGTTGGTCAATATTGCACTTGGAATTCCACATTTATAAATTGGTTGGTGTAGATGCCATTGCGTAGTGATTTATTTGGCTTGTTGAATATCAGTATCACTGATCTACACAGAAGAAAGTACCAATGGATTTGTAGTATAGATCTGTCATTGTGTGTGAACATAATTTTTTCTTGTAATCACAAGAGATTATTGGTGACTCTTGCAGAGGATTTTTTCTATGCATAGCGACATAGTATTTTTATTTTGGATTATGTTATGATATTGTTGCATTGAGTCTTCTTTGAGCTTGATCTCAAAATAGGTAAGTAAAAAAAATCAACTACACATTATATTAGAGCTTTCCTAGGTAATTGGTACATGATTTTCCCTCCAATGCATACGAACTGGTAAAATTGAGAAGAAAATAAGGTGAGCATGAAATAGAAGGACACCATCAGAGTGGTGTGTCCTGTTAAACCTCCTTTGCGGATGTCGGTCGACAACTTGATGAATGTGGTCATCGAAAAAGTATCGAACATAGAAATAAGAATGTTTGAAAAGGTGTCACTCATGAAGGCAAAGCACCACCCCTCGAAATTTCCCTTCTCATCCATAGACCCTATGAATTTAGCCATAGAGTAGAGAGTCCTGGTGGTGTCCAATAGATATACATAGAGAAACATGATGAGGGAAACCCAGAGTTGTGCACTGTGGAAATACTTGAAGCTCAGGGCCCCAACGGTGCCCGTGATCCTGTGCACGTCTACGACTTTCTTTAAAATATCATAGGCCTGGTTTCCAGTTATGGATTTGTCGAAGTTGGTGGATATATCATGATATCAAAAGAAAGCCTCTATGGAAATTTGTGAGACATTTCCATTAAGCTTCCAAAACGATGGAGCTTCCAAGTAGAAGGATCCACCGAAGTGTTGTATTTTAATAAATTTATTTGATCGATGGTTTCAACGGTAGAATTGGGTCTTAGTGCACACAATCTTTTCAGTGACCACGTCTCATTTGTCCAAGGCGAGGATAATCGAGATAAGGAATATACGTGGTGAGTTGGTAAAAGATTAAGAATTAAAACATTAATTGACGATGTGAAAACTCATGGGATTGAATCAATTAGGTGATCATGGGTGGGACAAAATGGGATTTTCAATTTTCAATCTATTTAATTTTGGATGTGACTGTGTGCACAATGTGGTGCTGGTAGCGATGAAAATGACCAATGACATCATTTCAAAATCTCCAAGTAATGGCATTACCATGATGAAGAGAAAGAAGATGGCATTGTTTCAAATCCTCCAACGTAGATGATGACACTTCATATTGATAAAATGCTAGTGGGTTTATGAGCATGAGAATGTTGTGGGAGGAATTTGTATAATGTGAAATGAGAATTCCTTTGACGAAAAATATGGTGTGAATAAATATCATAAAGATGCTTCAGAGAGAGGCTTATAGAAGAATATATTGTCATGACTATTTTATGATACCAACAATGATCCAATACGTGCAATGAAAGATTGTAGGGGCCATCCCGCCTTCTTGTACGTTGTGGGAAGCGTTAGCGTTGCATCATTTTGGTATGATAGCCTAAATATTTTTGAAGGCCAAGGATAAAGAGGAGTTGTGCAACTACCAGATTAATGCTTTGGGAGTCGAACCTTATTCATGGTTGGTGTTTGCATATGCTTGGAGCCAAGTCTTTGGCATAGTCATCGTCAGTTATGATACAAATTGTTCAACGTTGTTAAGTATGTCACGATCAGTTGAACCATTGGTGCATGTTTATGTCAAATGATATTCACGAGAAATGCATATGGAAAAGTGTAAGATTGGAACGATTACCTTGGGAAAAAGACAAGAGAAGAACTATGGTTTCCATGTTTTGGATTACCTGCAATTTGTCGTTGTAAGCAATGGATAGGAAAGAGGTGATCAATTGAATACAAATCCATTGTATATCCAATTGGGAATGCAAAGAGAATCCTCTCAGATGGAAATAACCCTGATTCAGGTGTCTGAGTTTGTGAAGGAGCATTTGGAAATATGCAAGGGGAAGCAATGGAAAAGAGGCAATTGTATTTCTACGTAGAGAGGTGTCTGTCAAATTTGTTGCTCCAATTATAGAAGACATGAGGAACCGATGATGCACATGGTGTTCTATTGTGAATACTCTTTGCATTAATATGTTTATTGGGCTACAACTATGCATGCATGCTATTCATGATAGAATCATGGTTCATAGAGGAGGCAACCAATCAAGAGGGTCGAGGTATGGATTTTGCCTTGGTCATAGAGGGAGAAACCAATGAGGCAAACTGGACAATAGGGTTTGTTTTCAATGACATAGGGAGTTGGCATCTGACTCTGAAAAGAAGGATCTTAGTCTCATACATTACTATTTGGGATTAGAAGTATGACTTATGAGATCTTCCTTGGTCAGGGAAAATATGTCGTGGAGATCCTGAAGAGGTTCAACGTGTTGGACTGTAAACCAATGGATACATAGATGGCATCAAATATGAAGTTGATGGATGATAGAACTTTAGAGGTTGTGGATGCTACATTATCCAGGCATATGATTAGATCATTGATGTATTTGATGAATACACAACCAAATATATGTTTTGTTGTGGATTATGGGTTCAAGTATGTTGCACCTATATGTTTTGTTGTATTTGATTAATACACGACTAGGTACAGTGGATTATGGGCTCAAGTATGTTGCAGACAGTGAGATCAGTCTACTTGGGTATTCAGATTGATATTGGGATGGTAGTGTTGCAAAACAGAAAAGTACATTGGGATGTTGCTTCACTTTGGGATCCGGTATGATTTCATGGATCAGTAAGAAGCAATCATGTGTAGCACTTAGTACGACTGAGGCAGAGTGTGTGGCAGCATGTGAAGCAAGTCACGAAACAGTGTGGATATGGAAATTGTTGACTAAATTATTCGATATTGCGATGGAGGCAACCTGTATCTTGTGCGACAACCGGATTTATATAAAGTTGTTAGAGAACTTGAGGTTTCATGATAGGTTGAAGCATATCGAAATCAAGTATCACTATATCAGGGATATAGTGCAAAAAGGAGTAGTGAGACTCCAATATGTGGCTACCATTGAGCAGGTTGCAGATGTGCTGACAAAGGCATTGTCAAGGATGAAGTTCAAGTACTTTAGGGACAAGCCCGATGTAGTCCCTCTTCAAAGGGAGTGATGGCTTTAGATGTCATCACAGGGTAGTGGATGCCATGATGACATGTTGTAGTTGTTGGAGAGTTACCCACCGACCCTGGATGCATGTTGAAGAGACAAGGTACAAATGCTATCACAGGGTATTGGATGTCATGCATAAGATATCTAATTTTTCTACGGAAAATTAGATAGTCTCATGATGACATGTTGTAGCTATTGGAGAGCTACCCACTGACCCTGGATGCATGTTGTGAAGTCACTATGGATTTCCTATGATGTATAGATTCATGTGTTTGACAGTAAATGATCATAAGCTCATGTGGATGACGACAATGTTAGAGTTTGTGTCTGATATAAAACCTTCCTCATTAAGAGGGAGTGTTGAGATTTTATGTAATTTCAGAAGTTATTCCTAAGTGTAATTGTATTGGTCATAACCTCGAGAAGGTTGAATTGATAAGTCATTGTGAAAGGGTTTATTGATAAGTCATGTCTTTTAGGTATTTTAGAGTATAAATAGAGGTTATATTGAGTCATATTGAGATCACTCATTTGAACATAATTACAAGAGAGTAGTGTGCAATTATCTAGGAGGCTATTCTTGGTTCGTGTCTAGGTCTCTTTGGTCTTGATTTTGGGAAAGAGCATTGTATGACATTGCACACGTTGGAGGAATCTATACTGAGGAAAGTTTGTAGGGTTTTCTCCCTCTTGAGGGCTTCCCTAAGGATATATCTTGTTGTTCTATGGATATCTATCTTTTAGTTGTGATCCTTTTACATATTAAATAATAATAAAATAATATAATACTTTAATTGTTGAAAAACCATATATTTCTACAAGAAACACATGCTCTTAACCATTAAACTCATTACATATTATATTTTATAAAATAAATTATCAACATAACAAAATTATATATATATATATATATCTAATTCATTTACTTGCTAGTTAAATTCTAAAATTCTAAACATTATAAAAAAATGCTACCTAAACATGAAAAGTGGAGATAAAGGTTGATTTTATTATTTTTAATTTAGATTAGAGAAATGTCATAATACTTTTCAATAACTTTATTAATTTTTATTTTTTTTTTAATTAAAAAAAAAAAACAATACACAGTTAGTTTTTTACAGGTTTACAAGATAAAGTGTCAAAATTTTTCCTAAAAACTAAGGTTTGGGAAATAACTGGAGTTATTCTAAGTTTCTATGGAAATCAGTTTTGCCATGCTTTCCATGCACTCATAGATTTACACACTCAGTTATTCTTTCCATCGTTGAACCTCCTCCATGGTCGACCTTTGTAACTGGCACACAATTGTACTTGGAGCTAACTCTAGTGCTAAACGATCTCATGAAACAACACTATATTCCATGAAACCACCACTTGGGATTCTAGTCAATGTAGAAAATACTACTTAAGCATGTAGGATTTAAATTGGTTTCTTATATATGTAAGATTTAAATTAGTTTCTTATAATTTAAGTTAAATAAATATAAAATTTTCTTTTAGTGTTTTTTTTTTTAAATTTAAATAAAAAATAATAATGTTTACATAAAGCATGTTGAAAAAAGGTTTTCTTAAATACTTTGTTTTAAAGTGTCAAAAATGCTTTTTTAATATGTTGTGTTTAAAAAGTTGTTTAGGTTTTATTTTTTTAATTTTTTTTTTTAAATAAAAAATAGTTAAAAAAGGGTTTCTTTAAATACTTTGTTTTAAAATGCCAAAAATGCTTTCGTAATATGTCGAGTTTTGTTTAAAAAGTTATTTAGGTTTTATTTTTTTAATTTCTTCTTTTGAATAAAAAAAAGGTTTCCTTAAATACTTTGTCTTAAAGTGTCAAAAATGCTTTCTTAATATGTCAAGTTTTGTTTAAAAAGTACTATTTGATATGAATACTTTGTCTTAAAGTGTAAAAATGCCTTCTTAATATGTCAAGTTTTGCTTAAAAAGTACTATTTGATACTTGTTTTTCTTAATATGTCAAGTTTTGTTTGAAAGTCGGATTTGATACTTGGTTTTAAAGTATGCTTTTAATATGTTAAGTTTTATTTAAAAAGTTTTGTTAAATATGTTAAGTTTTATTAAAAAAAATTGGATTTGATACTCGGTTTTACATGTTTTTCTTAATATGTACAAGTTTTGATTGAAAGTACGATTTGGTACTTGGTTTTAAAGTGTTAAAGTATGTTTTTAATATGTTAAGTTTTATTTAAAAAGTTTTGTTTTAAATATGTTAAGTTTTATTAAAAAAAAAAAGATTTGATACTTGGTTTTAAAGTGTCTAAAGTATGCCCGTACGGGTGTAGACGGATTGGCAAGTGCCGTATAAAATGGAAGGAAATTTGTAAAATGAAGTCTCATGTTTGATTCTCACCCGGACTTACTCGTGCGCCATTCTTGCTGGCTGGGTGGTTACACCTGGGGTTATAGTGGTAGCCGCTGGAGATTGACCCCTTGTCACGCGAGTACTAGAACCGCGAAGTTGTCGATTCCCCAGTATAAAAAAAAGAAAAAAAGTGTCTAAAGTATGTTTTAATATGTTGTGTTTTATTAAAAAAATATCTAAAATAAGAATGTGTCGGTTTTAATATGTTATGTTTTATTAAAAAAACATGAATGCAATTTTTTTTTTTTAATTTGTACAAAACAAACAAACACTTACAATATTGTTCACAGCTAATGTAATTAGCTAGCTAATTAATTTGTACAAAACAAACAAACACTGACAATATTGTTCACAACTAATGTAATTAGCTAGCTAATGTAATTAATTAACTAATTATATATTAACTAGCTAATATAATTAGCTAGTTATTTTAATTAAATGCTGTATTGAGTTCAGCATCGTTGCCACCTCAATCTTCGTGTGACAAACGATCATCATGGTCTCACGGGTGTTGCCAACATGGCATCTCAAATTGCAAATTTGAGTTACATTTACGATCATCATGGTATTGGCAACACAACATCTCAAATTGCAAATATGAAATATAGTCATTTTTATGAGAGATATTAAAATATATCACATACATGGTTTTGAATTATGTAAATCCTTATTACTACCTAAATGACTCTTAACTTGCAAGTGCCCATTCTCTCTTCAATGTTGAATACATTTTATTAGGAGTTAGATGTGGTTATACTTAAGGTTGTATGGGAAGTTTATTACAAAGGTAATAAATAAAAAAAGGTTAGTTGAAAGAATTTAGAATTTAATTGTAGAATAAGGGTTAAAAAATGTGTTTTTATTTTATTTTATTTTATTTTATTTTTGGTATTTATATTAATAAATTAAAAGAATGCTTGAAGGAAACATGTTATGCAAAAATGAATTAACAAATTAAAAGAATGTTGGGAGGAAGCATGTTATGTAAAAATGACTCTAGTAGGAATAATCATCCTCCTCTTAGGTCATATGTATGTGATAATATTTTTTGAACAATGATCTTCACAAGCAACTCAAAATTCTCGAAGATACAAAAAAACTAAGGAAATACGCATTAAGGAAAATAACTTATCCTAATTTTGTTTATGGAAACAAAAATAGGGAAGAAGTTCATCCTTATATATCTTGGGGTTGACCTTCACCACCAATTAAATTTGATTTGTAGTTTTGAAAGGAAAAATAATAGAGTTTGGAAGCTTATTTGGTCTTGGTAACGATTGTAAGGAAGCATTTTTTTGGTTTTGGAAGAAAAAAAAAGTTCTCTTTAACAATACTCCATTAATTTTATAAAGTTGTGAAGTTTGGAAAGTAGAGAAACTTAGTGGAAAATAAGAAAATCTAGAAGAACTTTACAATTAATAATCTTTAAATTAAGGGAGATACACCTTTACCCAAATCTCCTTTTAAAGGTTATCTTTCCACCTATTGGGAGTAAGGTTATAATCAGATACTTAATGTATAAACACAAGCTAATTAGCATGAAGGGAGAAAGGTTTCCTACCATTGCTTAAACACTAACAAAATTCACTCAATTCTTTAACAAGAATGGACTAAAAATGTAGTTTCTCTTCATTAATGGGGGATAATGGAACAAGCCACCCTTAAAAATATCCATACCATTAAAAGTACTAATAACTAAGTTTAAAGAAAAATGTGGTGTAATAGTGAGATTAAGAATAAAAGAAAGTTGGTTTAGTATAAGAAAATAAATAACCTCACGACAAAAGACCAAAACTATCTTATCTAATGTAGCACTCAGAAATAGGAAAATAAATATTGCCAAAAAATAACAAATTATCATGAAATTCATAGTGAAACTAGGCGTTGGACAAAACCCAAAATGTCTTTGGAGAATAAAATTTGTAAACTTTGTGAGGTTAATGAAATGGAGGATGAAAAACACTTTCTTTTCGAATGCTTGGCCTACTTAGACATTAGATCCCACTTTCAAAACATGTATATCACAATGAATCTTCATAACTTGTTAACACACAGAAACCAAAGAAAAATTAGAAACCTTATATTTTGTATTTATTTGATTATACAACCAACTTATTAAAGAAAAATAAATAATTATTATAATTTTATAATTATATGACTGGTTGATAATCTTATTCATCAATACAATGGTATGCATAATTAATAATTAATTAATCTTTATAAAAAGTTGTTGCAACATTTTGAAATGACAAAAAAAAACGATTATGGAAAGAATAACATGTCAAGTGATCTAGAATATTCGAGTGGGTTAGCTCATTCGACTAACAACCCGATCATCAAGGTGTAAACACCAAGATGTTTTGGGATCAAGTTCCACTAGGTCATTAGTTGCGCATGTGGTTGACATTTGAACCACCCTTTATCCAGATATTCCAAGGAAGATGAGGGAATCCTGCAAGGCATTCCCTAAAAAAAAGTATGTTAAGTGACCTAACTTTTTTTCTCAAGGAAAATTTCATGAGCAAACCCAATGAATATTTCTCCTCATTCATGGATGACATTCCTAGTAAATTCATTTATGTAAGCTAATGACCTAACACACAGGGATTCAAACTAGTCACCTATTGACACATAACGAGCCAAATGCCCAACAACATTGGTGACAATTAGTTGAGCTAACCCCATGGGATAAAAAGTGATCCAAGTTCATAAGTGTTGTAAGCATAAACAATACTTGCAATAATGTGAGGCCTCTAGATAATGTATTATAAGGAATTGGAATTAAGGATTTAAGTAATTATAATGATGATGATCATAATGATGTTTATTTCCCCCTATGACTAACAAGGTATATTGGACAAATACAAGAAATTAGACTAAATATTCTTCAGAATATAATTTTTATATTTAACATGATGGAATTGAAAGTACGATCATCATTATGTTTTTGTAAGACAATAGGTCTTGTAGTTCATCAAGTTATGAAACTAGATAAAGTCATGCCTTATATTACTAAGGGTAGAACAAGCTAAAATGAAATGAAATTCATCCTCAACCTTCTTTGTATCACAATTTTTACATATCCACTCATGAATTCCAAGGAGTTTTTGAGTTCTAGTCCAATAACTAATTTGACTATGGAGGTCATAAGCATTGACCTTGATTTTTGTAGAATTAATTTTATTTTTTAAGTTCATAATGTTGGACAAATAGTTATGATCAATCAAATTAGGATTGATATCATCTTTGTCTAGTATTTCAATATCCTCTTATAAATGGTTTCATTGTAAGTCTTGGTCTTATTTTAAAATTCACATGGATGTACTTTTAATATGATCAATATTGTTAGCTTGATTGTCTTCTTTTGTGTTCCAATAATTAAACCAAGTCTCATAATCTTTGGCATGACTTCTTCCAATTGTTATTGATACTAGAAACTATAACATGGAGCTCATCCTTGCTTAACTTGAGCAATTTATGTTTATATTCTAAATATTTAATCATGACAACAAATTTCATAGAAGTACATCCAACATCAATCAGACTAAGAATCAAGAGAATAGAGTAAGGATTGTTGTAGTTAATTTAAAATTATAGGTTATAAACATTTTTGAATTTTCTCAATTTTATTCTAAATCTCATAATGTTGCATGCAGAAATTTCACAACCATGCAGAAATTTGCTGATAATTACTCTGCATGTTTTGCATTTGTTTAGCATTCGCTGGGATGTCGACATTAATGTTAATGACGACCGTGGAAGTGGTGTCGTCGAGGTTCGCGTGATCGATGGACAGAGACTTAATGGGGTCCTCTCTAAATTCTGCACCGCCAAACTCAAGCATATTTGTGTGAGTAACGATGAGATAAGTCACATATGAATGCAAGTATTTACTTGAACATGATAATGCTACCTCGGATTGGGTTGGGTTATCCCATAACCATGTCAGATGTCAGATTATGTCAGACTTGAACATTTCATAAGGGCCCTCCATGGAAATGGAAATGGAAATGGAAACGTATTTTTAATTTGGTAAGAAGATTCTCCACATCCAATAATGATGGCCTATATATGATATATGAATGGAGTTAAAAGAAAATTAAAGTTTTCAATGGGAAATAGGAGTAAATGTGATCAACCGCATTTTTAAAGTTAAAGCCCACAATGGAAATTATCTCTAGTGTGTTGTATGGCAATAAGTTATCTTTCTTCACTATTTATAAAAAAAAGTCCAATTAAAGAAGGTGAAATCCAAGTAATTGTGGTGAAGTCATGATATAAAGTTACATTGGAATTTAATATTATTTTAAGTTAAAAAAAAAAAAAAAGTTAATAAGGGTAAATGAAATTGTATTAGACAGGTAAATATGACATGTAAATATGAGTGAGGTTATACCCCTTAAAAGTAAGGGGTCTATATAAGTTTTTATATTAAATAAGTCTAAAGGGTTTGTGCATGTAAGTTAAGTTAAAATATTAAAGTTGAAGAGTTTGAGTTAAGTCAATATTAAAGTTAAGGAATATAAAGATTGATAGCATAGTTTAGTTTTGTTGAGAATGCATTAATGTAAAATTTATGAATGGGTGATTTATTGAGTCCAAGTCAAGTTAAATAGTGAAAGTTTGGTTATTGAATAAATGTCTATTGATGTAAAGTTTGGAGTCTAAGTTAAGTCAAATCATGTCAAAGATTTTTTTGGTAAGGTCAAATAAATTGAAGTTTGACTCAAGTTATAAGGTTTGAAGTGTTAATTTTGAGTGCATGCTTGATGGTATCTAATACTCTCATGATCATTGTATTATTTTGTAAAGAAGGGTGCATGATTGGTATTGTATTACTTCTTGGCAAGTGAGCGTGATTACAAGCGAGCGTGAATCATTAGCAATTTTTTAAATATGGGAAAAGGAGGAAAAAGCCTTCAAACAACTAATAAAAAAATTGAACTATTACACCAAGACCTTGAAGATGCTTTACACGACATAAATAGATTACATAAACAAAATCAATCCATAATTGACAAAGTCGCGGAATTCGAGACACGAGATAATGAGATTTATCATGAATTTGTTAGTTTTGCTATACAACGCATTGACGCATTAGAAGCAAAGTTGACATCAATAGATAAATTTATGGATGATATTTTTAAAATTGACAAATTGATAGAATCATTGTAGCAAGAATTGTTGGCAAAGAAGAATGTATTGTTAGAACTCACAAATGAAGTTAAACAACTAAAGCAAGAAAAAGTAGTGTGTGATGCAATATGTGATACAAGTGACTTGATTGATAGTTCTTGTGATTTGGTTGATGATAATAGTGTTGATGTACACAAGTCTCTCTCTTGTTTTGAGACTAAAAATAATGATGCCTCAAATGATGCTCCTAATGATAAAGATGAATCTCTTATTGAAGGTGATGAACTAGGTTGCTTTGAAAATCACACAAAGGGAATAGGTTCAAAACTTTTGAATAAAATGGGTTATGGTGCCAAAGGTTTAGGAAAGAATGGTCAAGGTATTCAAAAACCTCGATACAAGTATGTGTAAGACTAAGAAATGAAGGCCTTGGTTATGAAGGCAACACAAGGAATGACGACATCAAATTCGAAAAGAATAATCACCAACAACAAATGAATCATCTACAAGTAGCAACGGAAGCAACAAACCAAGAGAAAAAACCTCAACAACAAATCAAGTGCATAAGCATGAACGATGTTGCAATCAGTTTGGAAAAATAAGGCATGCAAAGAAAACATGTTGGAACTTACATCCTTGTAGTGTTTGTGACCTTACAAATCATGATAATCACAAGTGTTGGAATAAAGAAATTTCAAAGCCTCGCATACAAATCCAATGTGGTTGGATAGGTGTCCCTGAATGGCAGAATGTTATGTTTGTGTTGAATGGCGTAAGGTACCAGATGTAATAGAATATGCATAAACAAGAATATTTAGCAGATATCAATGGAACAACAAAATATTGAGAAGAGAAATACCAGAAATAATACCTTTATTCAAAGAAAGCAATGTTCACTTGTCTCTTTGAGGGGGAAACCTCCAGTAGAGCATATCTCTATTACAATAATTCTTGAGACAAACTTTCTCATATCTCTTACTCTTATTTATACTAATCCTATCTTCTAAAGAACATTCTAGAGTAAGGTCTTTCTAGAAGCGAAAACTTATATTAGGTCTCCTTACATTGATTTGTTCACATTTGTTAAATAGACCTTATTAACTAATGTTGGCCTTTATTACATGGAAAATATATTTAGGCCTTATTAACTAATGTCGACCTTTGTCAAATGGGTTTAGCTCGAGTGGTTTGTGCTAAGGTTGTTTCCCCCCCACCCAAGATCAATTCCCGCAAGTGAGATGTTGAGCTCTTAAATGAGCAAGCTATCGAAAATGCCTCGGCTTTCTACAATATCTGGTTTATCTCAGGTACCATCCTCGAAATGCAGGGAAGTTCCTGGTGGGTTTCTCGAGGATCTATTCCAAAGTACAAAAAAAAAACTAATTTCGACCTTTATTACATGGAAAATATATTATTCTATCTACATGAGGGGTTAGGTCCCTAATATGCCCTCCTCACTGAAAAATATCCTTGTCCTCAAGGATTAAGATGAGGAATTTGCTGCAGAATGGTATTTGGTTCCCAAGTGGCATCTTCTGGTGGCGTATCCTTCCAATGAACCAAAACTTCCTTTATGGTGCTCTGATGGAGGCGAGGCTCTCGCTGGTCCAAGATGGATTGTGGCTGCAACCAAATAGAACCTTCTTCATCCAACTATGGTAGGTTGTACCAGGTGTGGCACTTGGTGACAATCAGTTTCTTCAGGCACGAGACATGAAAAACAAGATGTAGTAGTATAAGGACAATAAAATTTTGGTTCAATTTTTTGACACTGTTGGGATTTGAGTGAAGTCTCCTTGTCTGGTTGGAGATGGAGAAACACTTGATCCCCTTCAACAAATTGATGTTCAGAATGAAACTGATCTTCCTGTTGCTTCATGTGGTTTTGAGTCTTATTAAATTTTATTTGAGAGTATAAATGATAATGTGGACTGTAATATTGTGGTCAACCTCCTGAAACTTAGAGACACCCGATATGTATGGGAGAACCGATGGTGTCTTTTGTTCATAGACTGCTTCAAAATTAGTCATGCGAGTGGAAGTATGGTAAGAGGTGTTGTACCACCATTCAACTAGGGGTAACCACTACATGGAAAATATATTATTCTATCTACATGAGGGGTTAGGTCCCTAATATTCCCCCCCTTGCTTGAAAAATAACCTTGTCCTCAAGGCTTAAGATGAGGAACTTGTTGTTGAATGGTAGCTGACTCCCAAGCGACATCTTCTAGTGGATTATCCTTCTAATGAACCAAAACTTCATGGATGGTGCGCAGACAGAGATGACGCTCTCGCTAGTCCAATATAGCTTTTGGATGCAACCAAGTGGAACCTTCCTCATCCAACTCTGGTAGGTTGTTCTGGGTGTGGAATTTAGTGCCAATCACTTTCTTCATGCATGAGACATGAAAAACATGATGTAGCTTGGAGTGATTAAGCAAAGCTAATTGATAGGCCATTGGCCCCATGCTTTTAAGAATAGTATAAGGACCATAAAATTTTGGTGCAAGTTTTTGACATTGTTGGGCTTTGAGTGAAGTCTGCTTGTATGGTTGGAGACAAAGAAACACTTGGTCCCCTTTAGCAAATTGAAATTCATAATGACCATGATATCCATGTTACTTCATGCAGTTTTGAACCATTACCAAATTTTATTTGAGAGTATGGAGAATGATCATGTGGACTTTAAGATTATGGTCAGTCTCCTGAACCTTGGATGCACTCGACATGTATGTGAGAACTGATGGTGGCTTCTATCTGTAGACTTATTCAAAATGAGTCATGCGAGTGGCAGTATGGTAATAGGTGTTGTACCACCATTTAGCTAGGGGTAACCACTGAACCTACTGATGTTTTCTGTCAGATGCAAAACACCTCAAATAAGTTTCCAAATGCTTGTTGATTGCTTCCATTTGGTGATCAGTCTGGGGATGATAGGTTGTGTTGAGATGAAATTGAGTTCCTTGGAGCCTGAATAATTCTTGCCAGAAATTGCTGGTAAAAGTGGGATCACGGTCAGAAACAATATAATGAGGCATTCCATGGAGTTTGAATATATTATCCATAAAAAATTGAGCCATTGTGGATGTTGTGAATGGGTGTTGAAGAGCATAGAAATGAGCATATTTGGAAAGATGATCCACTACCACCATGATGATTGACTTACTTCCTGATTTGGGTAAGCCAACAATTGAATCCATAGAAATATGTTTCAAAATAGTTGGTGGAAGCGGAAGCGGTTGGAGTGTACTAGGAGGTTTGACAATATCTCCCTTATTGCATTGACATGTATCACATTCAACAAAAAAGGTGCAGATATCATATTTCATACCGTCCCAAAAGAAAGATTGTTTGAATCGTTCATAAGTTTTGGTAAAACTAGAATGACCCGATGTAGGTGAAGCATGAAACATAGAGAGCAACTTAGATTTAAGGGTCAACGGTTTTATTAGATACAAGATACCTTTATAGAGAAATTCTTCATTGTGCCAAGTGTACCCTTGAGAAGCTTGGGGATCTTGTTGAAGATTTTGGATCATGCTGGAAATTTTGGGGTCTTGGAACCATTCCTATAGAACAACCTGAAGCGAGTGGGTGACAAAGAATGAGAGGGAAAAGAAGGACCCTTCTTCTTCATATTTATGGGAAAGAGCATCAACGGAAAGAGCATCAACCAACACATTTTCTTTTCCCTTCTTGTAAACAATCTCATAATCATATCCAAACAACTTGGTCACCCACTTTTATTGCTTCGGGGATGAAATTCATTATTCTAGGAAGTACTTGAGGCTTTGATGATCTGTTTTAATTTGGAAGTGTTGTCCAAATAGATAAGGGTGCCAAAGATCCACTGCATGAAAAATAGCCAAATTTCCTTTTCATAAATCGATTGGCCCAAATGTTGGTCTGAATACTGTTTGTTGGTGAAAGAAAAAGGTCTCCCATCTTGCATGAGGATTTCTTTGATTCATCTCCCTGATGCATCACATTCTAGAACAAAGTTCTTGGTGAAGTCAGGTAGGGCTAGTACAGGAGTAGTGCACATAGCTTCTTTCAAGGCTCAGAAGGATTGGTTAGTTGCATATAGTTACTATAGTCCAACTGAAAGCATTATTTTTAAGGAGGGTTATGAGAGGAGCCACAATTTTTCCATAATTCAGAACAAAATTTTGATATATAATAACTCGTTAAACCTAGGAAACCACACATACTTTTAATATTTTTAGGGCGAGGCCGATTCTGCGTAGCTTCGATTTTCTTAGGAACCAATCTTACACCATCCTTTCCAATAACATGACCCAGGTACTCAACTTCAAAGACACCAAAAGCACATTTAGACTGTTTGAGGAAAAGTTGGTGCCTGGAGAGGAGATGGAGAAATTGATTTACATGGGTGAGATGGGATGGCCACGTTTTACTATATATGAGAATATCATAAAAAAAACTAACACAGAGTGATGGAGGAAAGGATGAAATAAATTATTCATGAGACTTTGAAAAATGGAGGGGGAATTACAAAGAACAAAGGGTATAACCAAGAAGTCATAGTGGCCTTCATGAGTGTGGAATGCATTCTTGGGGATGGCTTTGTCTTTCATGCATGTCTGGTGGTAGCCATAACAAAGGTCAATTTTGGTAAAGTATTGAGCTCCACTAAGTTCATAAAGAAGGTCATCTATGACGAAAATGGGAAATTTGTCCTTGATGGTAAGTTGATTAAGGGCACAAAAATCATGACACATGCACCAAGTGCCTTCCTTCATGAGGACCATGACAACAAGGGAAGAATAGGGGATGGTACTGCGACAAATAACACTTGCTTCTAACAATTCTTGGACAATTTTCCCAATTTCATTTTTTTGAGGAAAGGGATGACGATAGGGAGAACATTGGGAGGAAGACTACGCATGATTAAATGAATTGAATGGTCACGGTCTTCACGGGAGGGGGGAAGGCCCTGGGGTGTTTGTAAAATAGTGGGATGGCGGGAAATGATAGCTTGAAGTTCAGGGTGTACCCGGGGTTTCTCAACTGCTTGAATGGAATGGAGTTGGGCAATGATGCCAGAACGAACTTTTTTGAGTAAATTTTCCAGGCGATGGGAACTGGTGATCTCTGGAGAACTTGTTGTGATGCCTTGGAATTTATATTGTTGTCCTTCTTGTTGGAATTGCATGGTTAAATCCTTAAATTCCATGGTTATGGGGCCAAGAGTGCGTAACCAAGTTAGCACCAAGAACAATGTCACAACCGCCCATGTCAATAGCAAACATCTGAGATTTCAGGTTATACTGACCAATTTGTAGGCGCACATTTTCACAACACCCCCCACATTTCATGGAACCACCAATGGCAATCATGATTTGAAAATTGTTGACAACAAAGATATAGAAATTGATTTCTTGAGCAAGGCGGTGATGAATGAAATTATAAGTGCTTCCACTGTCAACTAAGATGATGAATTTCTTGTGCTTAATTTAACCAATCAATTTGAGGTTTTGGAGAGTGGAAAAACTAATGAGAGCATTCAACGAAATCATTGGTTCAACTTCAAGAGGATTAGAGGTAGTTGGAAGATTATCTATTTGGGGTAGCTCTGCTTCAGGAGAAACCTCAACATATTCATCATAAACATCCTTTGGAATGACCATAAAAAATTTATGTTCTTTACACTTGTGCACAAGAAAGTATTTATCATCACAATTATAGCAGAGACCCTTGAGTTGGCGTTTAGCCATTTCCGCCAGTGTTAATTTTTGGACCTTGAGAGGAGTGGCTTGAGGGGAAGGGGTGGTGGGTTTAGGGCGGGAAACAAAAGCGAGTTTTCTATTCTGGGCCAAGATAACCTGTTGTGCCTCCTTGGAATGTTTAGTTTCTTCCAACCAAGTCTAGGGGTGAGTAATTATGACCTAGGCTCAGATTTCATCCTTGAGGCCATTGATAAAGCATTCCTGAAAAAAATCATATTCCATGCCCTTCGTTTGGAAATCCATGTGCTCAAAGACAGTAATAAAATCTTCCACTGTTTCAACTTGATCAGAAGTCCTAAATGGTGGGTGTCTATGTCAAAGCGTTCATACAGCTCAGCAACAAACTGTGACGAAGGATCATGCCCTTGGTGTGCATTTTGACACCATTACCATTGTTCCAGATCAAAATAGAGAAATTTGAAATGAATCTTGGTCAACTCATCATTAATGCCATGCAGGGAGAAATAATGTTCCATCTGAGTGACCCAGGATATTGGATCCGAGCCATCAAATTTGTTCACCTCAACTCTGAGAAGACGAGGGTCACGAGGTAGGGAGTTGGCATGTAGAGCCTGGTTGGAGTCAACACCTTCAATATAGAGAGGCGAGTCTGGGGAGGAATGAACTTGGAATTTGTTCATGAATTGTTTGAGAGTGGAAGTGACTTTGTTAATTCAACTACCTAGTTGGTCCTGGATGTAATCCATTTTGGCATGAATGGCAGGAATATCATTATTTACTTTGGCATGAATGGCAGGAATATCATTATTTACTTTGGCATGAATGGCAGGAATATCATTATTTACTTTGGCATGAAGGGAAATAAGGTCATTATTTAGTTTCTGATTGGTTTCTTCTTGGCGGGTGGGAGCCATGAGGTTATGAGGAGTGGGTCCATGGACAAAAAAGAAGATAAGTGATATATACCACTACGATCACGGAAACGAGAGGAAACCAATGTGATAAGTGGGAAATAAGGGTGTCAGGAAGGGTATGGGTCCACATGGTAAAAAAAGGTTAAAAATGATAGGTCTCACAACAATCAGGGAGAAAAGGGGAATCCAATGAGATGGGTCTCAAATAAGGATGTGGAAAGGACCCATGTTTTTATTTTTTACTCTCGCGGATTTATACTCCGATGTGAATAATACTGCAGTGTTGAAATTCCCAAATTGTTACTAGAAAAAAGTGTGTAGTAATTTTGCAACCAGGATGTAGGAGGCAAGGTTGCGTGGCCAAAATATCCTTTCTATTTCTTGTCTGGTGTGTTCCCCCCAGGTTAGGGTTTGGAGGGTGCCTATGAACAAGGGTTTTCCTTGTGCTATAGCTCTCTGATATACATGCGAGGTTGAACAATAGTACTTGGACCAATATCTCAGGGAACCAACTAAGGAGGCTCGATCGTACCCTTAGCCGTATTACCTGATTACCACGGTACTAGAGAGTATCTTCCCGAGTGTTATTCTTGAAAGTGCGTCTGAGGTGCATCGTAGGAGTTTGTAGAGATGGTTGAGATAGAGAGTCTTGGTGTGACGAATCTATTTATGAGTGTCTTGGTGAGGTGAAGCGAGTCATGTGACTCTACCAAGTAGTCGAGCGGGTAGTGCTCATATTGTAACTATTTCACAATAACAAAGACTTAATCGGGTGTTAGGCATGTTTCGTGTCATCCACACTATTTATGTGTATGTCTTTTGTTTGTTCCATTATTGTTCTCTTGGTTTCTCATGGATGTATGCTTATATATGACTAAGTGTTAAACGATTAACAATTGTCTAAATATACAAGAGTTGTACTAGAGTAGGAGTGTGACTCACTAGTAACCTAGAACATATTATGGGTATGTTCTAGGTGAAGAGGCATAGTCCAGACGAAGTATCCTTGGTTTTTCCAAGCAACCAAGTGAGAAATTTCACAGTGTCACACGCCCTCAAGAGGCGCACGATCACAAGATTCGGCTAGGAACACTATGAGGACGTGAAAACTAATATAAAGTCTGTTAAAAAAAATCAAACTACAAGTAGATTGTGATACATAAGAAAATATGATACTAAGTGTTTTCTTCAAGATGAGTGTTGTTTTGACTTGTTTCTTTTGTCTCTTTGAGTTGTTATCCCGAGTCGTCTTCTTGCTCTCTACTGTCTTCTTGTCCTATTGTCTTCAGAGCCTTGGTATATAAAGTGTACTCCTCACTTATGTAACCAACAACTTTCTTCAGTTTGTAGAAATCCATTTCAATACATGATATTTTTTCCTTGTGTTCTTCAAAGATGTGTATTATCTTGCGAAACTAATTTTGTTGTTGTGCTTCCAATTTATGGACAAAGTATGAGAGGGTTCTCATTGAAGTGTCATTGTTTTGCAAGTGTTCTCCACGCCTATGTTGTTTCCTGTGAATGTCCTCAATTTTTCTTGAATCCATGGTTCTCCGATAGTGGTGCACTCCTTGCAACACTAATACCTCTTGTGGCGTGCAAGGGGGTTCGGGGGTAGTGCCCCCGAGAATTGTTTTTCCTCAGGAAATGTGTCACATTTTTGCATCGTTTTTTGTGTTGGAGTTTTTACTCAGAAACGTATCACTATGAATGAATATAGAATATGTTGGTTTTCTCAGTTTGGGGTTTCCAGGGGAAAAATCTCTGTGTATGTTTGTATTTTCCATTGTATCTTTTCTGTTCTTTTTCTGAAAATCGGTTTGCAGTAAATATTGTACAAGGTTAAAATCTACATAGTAACCTATGTATCCATAGTGGGGATGAAAATCTTGTTTTGGTTATTGAAAGGGATGAGGAGGAGAAAAGGGGATCATAGCTTCCAACTCCCAATTAACCTTTCCAAATAGGGATTCGATCAGAGAGGAACAACCTCCTTTCTCCATCCCAGATTTCCTTTGAAATCCAACTAGCAACTCAAGTCTTTAATACATAGTGCCCAGAGAAGTAAGTTGGGGGGCAGAATGTACAAAAATGCTAAGAGGGGCATCTCCAAAATTCATCCACAACGGATTTAAATTGTTCAACCAAGAACCAAATCACGAATTTCTGGGAATAAAAACAATGGGATAGATCCTCCAAGACCAACTTATGACTTCATGACTGTATTTATCCAAAACCCAAGTCAATGTGCCAACAATATAGACGTTACTAAATAACACAAACCACATAAAGGAAAACTACAAATTTTTGAGAAAATATACAGAGGGATAGAGTTTCCAAGTCCGACTTCTTTCCTTATAACCATACACTACCTAATTTCAAGCCAAGATGCTTTCACTATAGGCCTCACAAAGAAGGACGCTCCAAGCAAAGGGGGGAAAGTATTTCCATAGTATCCATCCCCATAAAATAGAGGAAAATGTAAAATGGTATCTAATATAAATAGAGGGTGGAATCCATAAATGTTTTTCACTTACCCAATTCTTTTAGTGATGTTGCATTGCGTCCGAGAAGGAAGATCCAACTTGATTCCCTAATTGTTGCTTCCAATCACTGACCAGAGGTCATTATCTCTGCTCTCCAGTTGCTCCCTCAACACTAAGCTAATTCCAAGCCTCGTAGTGGTTTATACCATTTTCTAGCAGAGAAGTAAAAGAGGGTGGTTTAAATGACAATCACTCCATGATTTGTTTCATAGTGTTTTGAGTGGGTTGGTGGTGTGAGTAATTACTTTTCTCACTTGACTCCTTCTCTCCTTTAATGTTGTCCATGTGATCATTGCATGTTTCACTTGTTGTGTGTTGATGCATTCAGTGAGCTTAAGGGATATGGATAAAATTGACCCCCCCCTCCTCCCTCCCCCCTTTTTTCAAGACTCCTTGTGATATGCTAGAGGCTTCTCTGGCTAGAGTATCCACCTTTCCGTTGTTTTCTCACAAGACATGATAAAGAGAGTTTTTTTTTAGCCTCTGGGGAATCTTTGTTACTTTGGTGATGATTGAGGCCAATTGGAGATCCTTCAGTGGCTCCTTAAAGGTGAGGGACTTGATAATGATCCTTGAGTCTCTGATAATTGTCAACTCCTTTATCTCCAAATCGATGTTGTTAAACATGTTGTGGGATGAGAATATGCTTTCACTTGATTATTTGTCACTATCCCTAGCCCCCAAGCATAGACAAATACTTGTTTTCCATCAAGGTCATAAATGACCCCTCCTGCTCTTGCCACCCATGTTATTGGAAGTTTTTCCAATAATGCAAGCAAATATTCATTTATTTTTTACTTTGTTTTCATCATCACCACTTGCTTTAATGCATTTTTTCATGGTATTATTTTGCAAAAAGTTTTACTGTAATAAAATATTTTCTCTTTTGCTCTGAGCTTGAGAATTGGCACCAACAACTATGTGGAAGCTATGGTTGTTTTAAAGGATTTTTAAATTATCTATGGTTATTTGAAGGGTTTTTAAATTATCAAAATATTTAAGCCGGAGACCATCCTTTGTAGGTCATGCTAGACTACTTATCCAAGTCATCTATATCAACCAAGCTTTGTGATGAGAGTGATATGCACATGTCACACACTCGCATGTTCAAAGGAATGGAAATTCAACGGTCACGATGACATTAAATCAAATTGAGGAATAGCCTCATTGAGGGTACAATAATTCTCTACATCAACGAGAGGCCTTCAAGGCATTCAAACACATGGGATTGGCCATCACTATGAGATGAATTTAATTCAAATGAGAAACTTAAAAAACAAGTACAAAAATAGAATGGACTTTACCATGTAAGAGAAGGATATTGGTATTAGAAGAAATATGGAGTTTAACTTATGGTTCTTCCAATAATAAAATATTAAATATATATGGCAGATTATATTAAGTTTAAATAATTTAATATTAGAGATAGAATTATTTTAATTTTTTTTTCATACCAAGGAATATATTTTTTTAAAGGATGAGCTCAAATCTTACCACATATATTTAAAAAACATATAAGTTTTTTAAATATATATATTAAATATTGCAGATTATATTAAGTTTAAATAATTTAATACTAGAGATAGAATTATTTTAGTTTATTTTTTCCATACTAAGGAGTATATTTTTTTAAAGGATGAGCTCAAATCATACAACATATATTTAAAAAACATATAGGTAGCCAAATTTTAAAGTCCACGTATATGTTCATGCCATTAAAAAAAACTATGCAAATGTATCTGATTATTCAAAATTAAAAAAATAATTTAATACTAGAGATAAAATTATTTTAGTTTTTTTTTCCATACTAAGGAGTATATTTTTTTAAAGGATGAGCTCAAATCATACAACATATATTTAAAAAACATATAGGTAGCCAAATTTTAAAGTCCACGTATATGTTCATG
>CBVK0100286859.1:0-21980 GCA_900067695.1 Picea abies
CACAAATTTTGAAAATGCTTTGGGACTGTTGTGCAAATCTTAAATGAGTCATTTAAGAAGAGGCGCCTTTGTACATTGTAAATGGACCTTGAGCCTTTAAGCTCCCGTCCTTAGGTAGATAGACAACATTTAATATAGTTAATGCTGGTAGATAGGAATTTAATTCTAGATTTGATAGCTTTAGAGTTCAAGAGGGAAAACGGATATAGACACCCTCATTGTATCTGTGTAATAAATCAACCAGGAAGAAGAGCAAGTAGAGAGCTGTATGAAGAACACCCATGTACATGCATTTGAATTAATAGAAGAAATATTTTATTCAAATTCATGGTTTGTGTTGTTTCTCTGTGTATTGATGTTATGCTCATGAATGTTTGCTTCCTGTCATACATTTGCTTTATATGTTGTGTATGTGATTTCATGGTTGGATTGAAGTCTGAGAGGGTGAGTGAATGAGTTTCAATTGTTTCTCTAATTGAACCAGAGGATTCCTACAAGGAGTGCAGTCGAATTTGTCCGCAAGGAGTGCGTTGACAGAAGGGTCCAATTAGAGTTAGCTTTTGTCCTCATTTCCTCGAAGGTGCAGTTAGGCACAGAAGCTATGCAAGGAGTGCATAGGATGAAGGAAGTTCAGGGTTGCGGACTTGAGCAAGAAATCTTGAAGGACTGCTGCTACAGGTGTGTGCAGAGTCGAAGAACTTCAACACTTAGATGATTGTTGAAGGATTTCCGCAAGGAGTGCATGCAAGAAGTTTCCCTGGAAGACTTGAAGTCATGGGAAAAGCTCAGGAGAAATAGGCTTATGAGTTCCTCAAAGAAAAGTTCAAGGGAGCTACTATTGAAATTTCGTAAGAGGCGTCACAGGGTTGCGAGTAGGTGAACAAGTCTTCATGGAGGAAGTGCTTGATTCCCTTCACAGAGTTCTCCTGGAAGGAACGGACGGTCAAAATCCCTTGAGGAGATTTTGTGAAGTTCTGTGGGCCGTTGGACCTCACAAAGGCATAGGGAGGTTACAGTGTAAGTGTGGAATAGGTTCGGAGCTCAGGAGGGTGGAGCCGTCGATTTCGAGTCATAAGGACCGTCAGATCTACATGTGACATCGCATATCGAGGATTCGCGAGTTGAAGCTCCAAAAGATTGCAACGAGAATTGTGATATCGCGATCCTCGATATCCCGATAATCCCAGAACCGTCCATCAGTGGGGACAAGTGTTAGGAGATCCAAGGGAATCGGGGTTCGAAGCATCGGGGATTTCGAAGATAAGAAACTCTTGTAACTTGGAATCGTGAAACGCGATATCCTGACGGGAGAGTCGTGTGGGCCACAGTCAGAGTTAGTGAGGACAGGTGGGGTACCATATTGGGGATCGGGAAAAGGTAAGTCCCGAATCCTTTGACATCAGGAATCACGATCCCACAAATTCTGAAATCCCGATAGAAGTGACGAGGGGTTGAAGAGACAGTTCACGCGTGCATCAGAGTTTCGTTACATCGGGTATCGGGAGTCGAAAGATCAAGAGTGCATGACATCGTGAGTAGAGAAACCGCGATAAGAAAAATCCCGATAGATACGGGAAGAGGTCAGCGTTGACTGAGGCATTGGGTCTCGGAGATTCGAGAGCCCAGAAATCAATAGTGGACTTGCGAAGCTGGGAGTTCCAATCCCCCGATAAGTAAGTAAAAGGGGATCGTGCAGAAGAGAATCTTTGGGGTGCATATTTCCCGATAGGGAAATAGAAGAACCTTGGAGTTCTTTGGGCCGAGAAGAAGAAGATCCTGTGAGAGCGGACGTGCTCTGAGGAGTGCGACTGCGTCAGTTTCCCTTTTGTACAGGGAAGAAATCACTGTTTTCAGATTTCTGTGGTGAGGAGTTCCGAAGTTATTTTTTCGAATAATCCACAGTTGGTGTCATATTTTTCATCGACATTTTGAATCTGAATCAGGATTCATCATCAGGACTAATCGTCAATTGATAGCTTGCTGATCTGGGTCAATTAATAGTTAAGATGCATGACATTTTAAGATTTAACCTAGGTTGGTCTAAAAACCTAATTTACAGTAAGATTATTGTCCCTGCATTGTTTGAGAAAGTCGAGATCAGGAGCTCATCTAATGATTTTAATCCGCAGATTTTCCATTAAACGGAAATTATTCCAGGTTTCCCTTCCGTATAGGGAATATATCACTGTTTTCAGATTTTTGTGGTGTTTTGAAGTTATTTGCAAGATAATCCACAGTTGGTGTCATATTTGTCATCGACATTTCGAATCCGAATGGAGATTCATCATCATGACTAATTGTCAATTGATAGCTTGCTGATCTCAGTCAATTAATAGTTAAGATGCAGGATGTTTTAAGATTTAACCTAGGTCGGTCTAAAAACCTAATTTATAGTAAAATTATTGTCCTTGTATTGTTTGAGAAAGTCGAGATCAACAACTCGTCTAATGATTTTAATGTGCATATTTTCCATTAAATGAAAATTGTTCTAGGTTTCCCTTCTGTACAGGGAAGATATCACTGTTTTCAGATTTTTGTGGTGTTTCGAAGTTATTTGCCTGATAATCCACAGTTGGTGTCATATTTTTCATTGACGTTTCGAATCTGAATCGGGATTCATCATCATGACTAATCGTCAATTGATAGCTTGCTGATCTCGATCAATTAATAGTTAATATGCAGGACATTTTAAGATTTAACCTAGGTCGGTCTAAAAACCTAATTTACAGTAAGATTATTGTCCCTGCATTGTTTGAGAAAGTCGAGATCAACAGCTCGTCTAATGATTTTAATCCGTAGATTTTCCATTAACAGTCCTCCCTAGCACCTCCCAACCACCCTGAAATATGAATATGAAATACTGAAACCAATTACAGTGATGTAGTGTTCAATAACAACTTACCAGTCTCATCACTGTTCTACAAGATTTTTCTACTCAGTCTTCCTCACTATCTTCCAGCATGCATCCGCTGTCCATTCTGTTCTTGTACCTTTTTTGCTCTATGTGTCATTCCTATTCAATGCACCTTTTGTTTCCTATACATTTCAGCTGCTGCACCACCTCTTTACTTCCTCACACATGCATTACTTCACCTCCGTAACAACAACCCCATCACTTCTCTGTGTCGTGTTTTTATAGCTTCTGTGCACCTTGTGCATGCGATATGTGCAATGCTTCTACATCTCTTCACAGTGAGTGCTCTGTCTGATCATCATTATGACTTCTCATCTTCTCTGGCATTTTTCCCACACATTCAAGATCACTGGATGTCATGCTGAGATTCCTCAACCTCTCTAGCAGTCGAGACTCTTCGTCTTCTCTGACATAGTCGAGCTTATACTTTTTGCTTCAGTTACAAACTTCAACGCTCATCCACTTGTTAGTCCCTCTAAGAATCGTTTTCATTCACTGGAAGAAGGTTGGAGACTCTTTAGCTCCTCTGGCGATCACACAGAAGTCTCTTCGAATCTTCTGGCAGAGACCATCAATGGTTTCTAGTAGTTACACTGTGAAGAGAAACATTAGCCCTCTGATCATACTCAAATTCACCTGCACCGTTGGATTGGCTCCATGGGATCTTGCATTCCTTTCGGCATTTTGGCATTCGACAATTCGAAAATTTGGCATTCGTGTGACCAAGTGTCTCGACACTCCTAGTCGTGATCCCCGAAACTCCGAAAAGGAGCTTGCCTGCACTAGCTCCTTCCCCCATCTTCCACCGATGTGACCACAGGCTACATCCATTTCACCTTTTCGGTATTTTCACGAACTTATGACCTTCATCGACCCTGATCAATGGTCCATGATCTCGATGAATTGACGGTCCAGATCTCATCGTGAATTCACATCTTGTTGTTCCTTAGATGGAGGTTCTTGTCACTCCAAGTCGCGATAGGCAAGACTCCGAGATGGAGCTTAGATCAACGGTCCAGAATCTTGGTGTATTGACGGTCCAGATCTCATCATGAATTCGCATCTCGCAATTCATTAGATGGAGGTTCTCGTCACTCCAAGTCGCGATAGGCGAGACTCCGAGATTGTTTCGCGATTTCACATATCGCGATTTTAGCATTCCTGTGGTATTGTTTCTTGATTCTCCAAGTCACGATTCACGAAGCTCTGAAGTGATGAAAACCTGCTGACGTCACATGTGGATTGACACGTGTCGAATAACTACCACGTGTCACTCTGATTCGTGACTTACATGTGCCTGAAATGTTGAACTAGCTTGACACTTGTCATTGCCTGGTTGTGCCACGTGTTATTAGTTGACGTGGTTTGCTGACATGTTTATTTCGGGATTTCGCATTTCACGATTTTAGGACTCATGTTGTAAAGAACCTTGACATTTCCATCTCCCGATATCCGAAATCCCGATAGCCAAAACTCCAAAATGGAGTTGGACCACCGCTTTGATCATGCACTTTAAAGAACGTCCAGGTTCTTCCTGATCCAACAATGTTCGGAACTTATGCTCAGATCTGACGCCTGAGATATGTCCTTCTCTTCTGTGCGTTATTCTTGTCTACAATCTGATCTGACATTCCTCCTTTTGGGAATTTAAATGGGATCCAATGATCACTAACGCTTCTCCTCCCGAGCTTAGGCACTGCGTTCGACTCTGCGCTAATTCCTCCTGAGCTTACTTTGTCCTTGTTTTGCCTTCACTGCATACTCTGATCTTGCCATCAGTGACAAGCACATACTGCCTGTAAAGCATGCCAACCATCCTCTGCACTATCTCTTCTGATCTTATCGAGCTTGATCTGCATCATCTTCCCAAAATACATTCTTCCTGTACTCAAGCCATCATCACTGTTGTACTTTCCATCAATGACAAGCATACGCTGCCTGTAAAACATGCCAATAGGGAATATATCACTGTTTTCAGATTTCTATAGTGTTTCAAAGTTATTTGCCGGATAATCCACAGTTGGTGTCATATTTTTCATCGATGTTTCAAATCCGAATCGAGATTCACCATCGGGACTAATTGTCAATTGATAGATTGTTGATCTCGGTCAATTAATAGTTAATATGCTGGATGTTTTAAGATTTAACCTAGGTCGGTCTAAAAACCTAATTTAGAGTAAGATTGTTGTCCCTGCATTGTTTGAGAAAGTCGAGATCAACAACTCGTCTAATGATTTTAAACCACAGATTTTCCATTAAATGAAAATTGTTCCAGGTTTTCCTTCCGTATAGGGAAGATATCACTGTTTTCAGATTTTTGTGGTGTTTCGAAGCTAGACCGACCTAGGTTAAATCTTAAAACATCCTGCATCTTAACTATTAATTTACTGATATCAGCAAGCTATCAATTGACGATTAGTCCTGATGATGAATCCCGATTCGGATTCGAAACATCGATGACAAATAAGATACCTATTGCCACATTTCTAAATCATAATGATATGTGATTGGTGGATGAGGTACTTTCTTGATTGATTGCGAACTTTCAGGTGATTTTGTAGCATGTCGACTTGACACATGATTTGACCATCAAATGGTTAAATATGACATAAGAACCTTTTGTACACCCCTTTTGAGACAAGACACATGATAATGATGAGCTTTAAAACCAAGGGTGTGACCAAGACTTACCCCTATTTCTCTAATGATGACTATCATGACACCAAGAATATCACATGGAATATGGTTAGATTTATTTACTCATGAAACAATCAAACATAATTTATTGACCGAAGGAATGACTCAAAAACCTCAAATAAAAAGACCCTATGATTCAAAACTAGAAGCTTAAAAAATTTGACCCCTATACATCCTATGTGCTAACATAAGGCATCCTCAAAGTGAAGGCCAAGCATGAGACACACATCTCAAGGAGGGTAGGATTCGAACCATTTCCACTAGGAAGCACTGTGATGTCTTGAGTGTGCTCAAAAATAATTTTGTCTCGATGGTCACGACACACGTATCATTCTTGCATCCAGATGCGTTGGGGCCTTAAAAGATGTTGTAGCCATAAAATTAATACGATTGGCACAATTGGGCACTGTAAGAAACCACATATTTGGGTTCGCGTTTCTCATCATGAAAGGCCCACAGACAAAGGCATATATCACTTTGTCCTTTCTATGGTTTGCATTGCAAGCCTAAGAACATCTCTGCAACAATATGACTAAAGGACCACATATCAATGACAGTAGTTTATGGATGTCCAAGAAGAATGTTTAGAGATCTATAGAATGACTCTGTATATAACAGTAAAATACCCAATTATCCATACAAGTTGACCTAAAATCAATCATTTTGATTTCTGCTAATTCGCGCCCCTTCCTCTCTCTTAGAGGCCTTGAATCTAGTGATATTGCAAGCCCAAATAATGTCTAAATTAGATGTTCTATTGGGTTTTTTTGGCCTAACTTCAAGCGCCCTCTAGCTCTAGTTACAAGAACAACTGCTCTCTTGTGCTCTTTAGATCTCTCAGAAATTCATTTTTGATGGTGCTCATTGGCTTTGCCATTGGAGTTTAGTTTTATATTCTCTGATCTATGGAGCTTACAGAGGGCAAGGGTGCCCTAGGGATCTAGACTAACACCCTACTAAGCAGATTCAAAACATCGACGACACATTCAAAATCAATCACACATTTGTTCGAGAAGGATTCGTCCATGTATATGCACCTTCATGTTGACATGGAACACTTGGACAAGCCTAACTTTCTAGTGTTGCACATCCTGAAGATCTATCAACTCAACTCCAGAATCGAGGTATACTTGCAAACAATATTTTTGTAAGTTACTCATACTTTTTGAAATAAAATCTTGTAAATGGGTGCATTTTTGGTAGAATTCGACACCCTTCATTTGTTGAGTTTGCATAGTTGAGTATTTTCCGAGTTTGATTAGTAGAGTCTGATTGTAAAGTATTGGTGGAGTTGCAAGAAACCCCGTGAGGTCTAATTTTTCTCTTAATATGGCTCGATTTGAGGATCTGTTAGAGTTATTGAACACTATAATCCTATCTTCCTTGAACAATAGAATCACCACTGACAAAACAACTCTATAACCTATTGTGACATGCTTGCAAGTTTTGCAAGCCAAAGTAGCAGTACTTCAAACTTAGACTCGACTTCTTCACGATGCACTTGAGTGAAATAATCTTCGACAACATTATGAATATTCGACAACATTATGAAATAGTCCTTGTTTGAAAATGATATGAACTCGGGGGGTGATTAGTCTCCAATAATTGTTTGATCCTGTCACTCCTCCAAAGGGTCAGTTATAGATAATTTTACTTGATTAGACTGCAATTAAAGATATAGTTGAAGTCTTTATCGACTTGAATCCAAAGTGAATAAAAGCCTCTTTTATCTTCCTTATGTGTTATATGTCATGCTTACATTTAATATTCTATGTGTGGAAATTCATGAAAAGAAACATAAGAACATAATACACATAATAGATATGACACTTCCCTTGATAACTGAGTTCAACCGATGTGGGCTACGTCTCCGGGTCTCACTCCAAAGCTTGACCACTTTATTCTCCTTGTTGTAATGATGTCTCTTCTTTACAAGTTGTAAGGCCAAAGTCCCTTTTCGGTGAAGGCAACAAGAGATCGGGATGTGATCAAGAATGTTTACAAGCTCCACAAGTTCTCATGCTCATAAGGATGATGCTGACACGAAAATCATTCCCACATACTCAATACAAAAGAAGAGGAAGAATAATAAATGACCCCCATCATCATGGAGCCATAGAATGCCTTAGATCTGCTGCTTAGATCCAAGCATATATGCAACCCATGCACAAATACCACAAACTACGAGATTCCTGACTGCTTTGTTGGCCACTTATCATCCAAGTGACACAAATTCTCTGTCACATATAGCTGATTGGTTTCATGTGTAAGAAGAGAAGAAAGGAAGAAATAGAAGGAATAAACTGATCTTGCTGCCTTGCTACAGCCTTTCCATGCTCCTTCAGACCTGTAACAATATATGAGATAGACCTTTATTTCCTTCAAAACTCCTTGCTCCACTATCAATGGGTCCACAAGATCGCCTCGAAGATTCTTCATGAAATTTTGGGTTGGTCTATTATGCCCTAATAGCAGATCAGTTGAACTTATTAATAGATGATAGATCTAGTCACTCTTTAGGGTTTGACATGGAGAACTAAAGAAAATAATGGGTTCATAGCAGAAATCTCCCAACCTTTGTTCTAGAAGCTATGATTTAGTACCTAGATCTAGAGAGATCTACTATTAACTATAAAAACATAGAGAAATCTAGTTTATTTTGAATAGGTTGTGTTCGAGTCTAAGATAATAGTTCTCCAATTCTTCCATTCTATTGGTAGACAATACAATATTGTTCTTGAATGTTATCACATAGTGTCTCATAACATGAATTAGAATGAATACATTTCCATCATATATTTGTAGATTAATCTTTTCCAACAACAACAATATTTTTCTAACAATAATAACACGTTCTCTACACTTTGGTCACTTGATTGGAAGTCAGGAAAGTAAACATATCCAAACCAATGCCTTCCTTTGCCTATTTCTAGATCCTACAATGAATCTACCTTAGTTTAGAGTCTCATTTAATGGAAAACAAGTTGATGCTTAAATCATGTCATTCTCCACTTCTTTTAAGCTTACAATTTACCTACCTAAATAGGGAAATATTACCTTCATTACCTATCATGACCTCTAGGGTGTGGCTACCAAGTGCTAGGAAAATTATCATCACATTTGGGGAAAAGATGTTTCTCTTTATGTTGAGCTTAATGAGGAGGTTTTTCAATCAATTTATCACTCTATCTCCTCGACTATAGTGAAGGTATTTGGTTTAGATGGTTTCAACTTTAGTAGATTTCTATCCATCTAATACAATAATACAATGAAGTACTATTTAAGTTCCAAGTGTAGATCTTCATTTATGACCCTAAATATGTACTTATCATTAAGTTTATTTTTGGTTTATTACCTCATTTGTGCAATGAAGTAGCCACAATATCTATTTCATCTATAACTTTAGCATTTCAATGTGCTTTGGTAGAAAAATGTGAGTTGGGGAATTGCCTTTTTTCTCTCCATTCCCCTTCTTGATTTTATCTTAGATATTCCCACTCACCCATGGCTTTACTAACTCCTTCCTCCTCACCCCCACCCACTTGATAACAATGGAATTTTCACAAGACCACTACTCACAATATTGTGAATTGTATTAGCCTCCAATCTTGGTTCTCCCTCAAGATGTTGTTCTTCAAACCCCAACACATACCCTTTTTTGTGCCCCTTGATGAAATTATTCATATTGAAAATCCTAGCAAACCCAACCCGTAACTCATTCTTTTGACCAAATATTATAACCCTTTTGATCCTAAGTTGTTATTTACTCATAATTTCCATGTCAATGATCACTTAGCTATGCTAATTCTTGATAATAGTAGTGAAATGAGCCTTGTTTCTACTACCCTTGTCAAATCCATGGTTCTCCTCATAGCCCCTCATCCCCACACTTGCTGTCATGGCTGGGAAAATGGAGGCAACCAATACTTATTTGTTTCTCATAAATGTGTAAGTACTTTTTCTATTGATCCACATTTCTATGATGTAGCCCAACTAAATTGTGCATAACTTATGTTGGGTAACCCATATAAGTTTGGTTTCTTTTTCCAATATGGCACTTGCACTAACTATTACACACTCACCAAAAATGACTACAAATATCACTTTCACTCATCGAAAAAAACTTAGCTATCCCATCCCTCCTAAAATAATGTTGAAAGGAAGGTGGCTCTCCATAAGTTTCTCCTAGGATAATTGATATAAACTTGTTACAAATTGTTGTTATATTTAGTGATTTCTAGTACAATTGTTTTGTCAAACAGTTTTTCATAACCTCCAAAACCCCACTATATCACATCTTTCCTTGTTGTTGTAGGTTTATTACTATGTGAGACTGTTATCAAACATTTTGTTGGCATAACCCAACCCATTATAACCATGGACTGTTGTTAATATATGTTTGAGTGTTTGTGGGTTTGTGTTTCTTTGGATGAACAAATGAGATTATAGATGCCAAATGGACAATGAATAACATAAACAATTTATAACAACAAGAGAACTTCTAATGTAACTTTACCAAACAATAATTGCACACCACAAAAATGTTATGTTTATTAAGAGCTTTACCTTATTATAAACGTTTGTACAAATATAAGATACCTACGAGAATAATTGTTGTAGGGTACTGTAAAGCTGGGATGATTTTTACCATGTTGATATATTTTCTCCAGCCCGTCTTTGTAATTTCTGAGATGAATGTGCCTATAGTTGACTGCCAAATATGTCCACAAGCTCAACAACTAATACCCACAAGATAATATGACTCGATTGTAATAAAGATCGACCCCTTCTTCTAGCAAATGAGGTCTGTCAACATAGAAAACGATGCAACAATAAACAATATCGGTTTTGGCAATAAAGTCACCCCCAAACAATATTTTTCTCAGTCCCTCGCTAAAGTAATGTGCCTAGCAAGCAAGTGTCATTTTCCAACCTCAAAGGAAAGTGCCCAACCTCAAGGAAATGCACCTAGTAAGGATATATCTTAGTTATTTATCAAACTCGGCCTCCAACTAAGAATATATGACCCCCAAACTCAAGAAAATGCAACCACAACTTAGCTCGACCCTCCAAAATAAGATCCCAACCTCCTCAATAGAACTTGGCCCTCATAGAAGCAAAACTCAACCACCAAGTGAGAAAACTTAGTTGCTAAAAGATAAACTTCGACACAATGAAGCATAGTGAAAATATATGAGTGATATTCTCTCCATGACTAGCTAGGGTGGATGGTCTCACCACCAAAACTAATCTCTCTCTAGGTTTTTTCATCCCAAGAGCCAAAAGCCACAAGAGCTCCTCAATTTCGTTTAGAAAATAAAAATGCATAATGAGAGATGATGTTGTCATTCCTCTTTTATTTCCTCATTCACCCTTTTCTTGACCCATTCACCCTTTTACACTTAAGTGAATTTTTAATTTAACTTTAATAAAATCACTTTATTAATTTATTAACCCTTTTACTCCAAAAAGTGATTTATTTGACTTTAAATCATTTTTGGGCACTGGAGGTCACTTTTTATCCTCTCCACCATTTAGAGCTCTTCATCTTGGTTCCAATGAGATATTACACCAAGGTACCCCTCTTAGATAAATTATTAAAATGAAAACCTTAGTGAATTCCATTAAATTATGCTCAATAATACTCCCAAATTACGGGAACAGTCGAAATGCAATGGAATCGAAATCTGACTATGTAGGAATAATCTTGATGATGAAAGATGATAAGCAGACCTCTGAGAGCGTCATATAACTCCTACAAACTGCGTGAGCTCATTGTTAACCTCAATTTACCCCTCTGGTCGGGATGACATAAACCCATAAGGTCAACTCCAATTGCAAAGGTAGATGAATCCAAAAATGGGGACATTACATTCATGAAACCAAATATGATACTATGTGCATTCTCATTGCTACCCTTGTTAACAACTAGGCATCCTCTTCGATGTTTTTCACAAGACAACATTTGCTCTTCTTTTGTTTGGGTTCATTCTTGAACATAACCATGGGGATCAACTTATCAAAATCAAGTTCAATCTCAAGAGCTATAGACAAGGAAATAATTTGTTATTGGTGTTACTTCGACACCTAGATGTGTTGTACAACCTAGTAATTCCAACTTGTAAAGTTCTTTGGATGGGAAAACACATATTTCCACAAATAGAAGGAAATTTCAACTGGAGGACTAGGCAATCTAATGGGAGCAACCTTTAGAATTAATCCGAGGGATTATTGTCCACATACACATCCTTGGATCTTGTGAATATCACATCAATTTCATATACAACATCTCCAAATCTATCAAATCCCAATAGATTTGTACTACTACCATGTTAGTGTCACCAAGGACTTCAACACTTGTTGCATATGGAGGGGTAGGATTCATAGTTGTGGCATATGAAATTTACATTATATATGTGTTGTCATTTAGTATAGAGGGGTAGGATTGATGGTGGTGGAGAGTCTCTTAATGAGACAAGTTTGAAAGAGAGAGAGGTTCCTACAAATTTATTTTATGGTAGTGATGGTAAGGGTGTACTCCATCAACCTTTTCTTATTGTTATTTTCACTTTTCATAATATTTCTTTACTAATAATTTGTTACACATGTGTAGAAGGTAGAGTTGGGATATAGGAGTGTTCTATATATGTTTTTTCCCCAATATAGAGAGGAAACTTCCAAATCTTGAACACATGGTTAATTAAAAAGAACCCACCTGAAGAAGATAGAATTGGGATATAAAAGTGTTTCATATATAAAAGATAAAGTTCAGATATAAAAAGAAAACTTCCAAATCTTGACTACATAGGATTAGTTAAAAAGGATTCACCTTGTGCTTGTTCTTAAATGAAAAGCTTAACGAAACTATTCCTTTCCCTATTGAGAATGGGTTTTGAAGGGGAGTGGTACAACATCAAAATTTAAATAGTTATAGCCCTCTATAGAGACCATACTATTCTTCTAAGTGATGCGGAGTATATGAGGGTTCATTCATCGAGATATTCCTTAGACGTATATTTATTGGATATGAAGTTGTTGAACAAGGGGTAGAAGATGGACTAGGTTCAAATGCGGTCGTTGGCTTTTCTAGATCTCGAAGGAGTTAAATGTCTACAATATTTATCACATAGGAAACAAAAAGAAAGGATTATTTTGGTGGGTAGGCAACGTCCTATTTTAGGCCACCCACCATTTTCATTTTTCAAAAAATGGACTGGTTATTTTTTTCTTTATGTCAAGAATAAGTTTTAGAGAATAACAAAATATATTTCAGAGGGATGTTCAAGATTGTCCAGTTTCAGATTACAATGGCTCTAAGTGTGAATAATAATTTTGATTGTAAACATCTGGAAGATCCCTCTGAAATTACTCACCACAAAAATCTCAAAATAGTGAACAAAATATATTTTATTTCTCTAAAATGAAAGTTTTCTATTAGGTTTGAATCTTTGTTTTAATTAAGGTCACCACCAAGCTACATATCAAATTGGTATATCAGATCTCATTGTTTGTGGGATGAGGGATCATCTACATGCAAGATTTTGACAACTAAAATTTAAAGTCTAAGGAGGTATACATACCTACCCTATCTCGATTTGAACATATAACTTCTGTTCTAGGGAAGGACATGTTCTTAAAATAAGAAATAGACTTCATTTTTGTGGTGAGAAAAAATGCAAACACCCCTCATTATATTCAGATTAAATCTGCAAAAATTTAAAAATTCAAATTTATGCTTAAAAAGTTGATTTCTCTTTTTTATCTTAGAGCTTCAATTATTCCTGAAAATGGGTAAAGTGTCCACTTAAAACTTTGAACGTTTCAAAATCAAATATAGTATTTTCCTAAAAACTCAAACTTATTCAAACTCATACAAAATGATTGTTTCAAAACATCTGGCTGGCTGTTTTCCATAAAGCTCAAACTCATACATACAGATTGACCAAATTCACAATAAGATAAATTGGAAACTTTTTTTTTGGTGCGAAACTGGATCATCAAACAAAACATTTGTCAAACTGATCTAGACCTAATCTGTGACGATGGATCCTTAACCAAAATATTGGTTAAGTATTCGACTACCTCCTGAATATTTCGGCCGACGCAGCCGCCTGTCAGCTGCCTCCCGCCATATATCGTCCGATTCAAATATTTTCTCTTGATCTTGATCGTAGATTGCTCTCCTGCGCTTATCCGAAAGTATATCAGAAGCTTCTAAAATAAGTTTAAACGCCTCCTCCGCTCCTACGGAACGATTCTTATCCGGATGCACCATTAGGGCAATTCTTCTGTATTGTTTCTTAATCTCGCCATCTTCAGCAGTCGGATCAACTTGCAGAAGTCTGTAGTAGTCCATCTTTCCATTGGAATCCTTATGCTCAGCTGCGGCCAAGTGGACATCTAGAACTGAAATTAATTGCTCAATACCTTCAAGACGAGGATACAAACACCGGGCCTTCAATGCAAATTTCATGGCACCTGAAACATCATGCCGAGTAGCAAACATTTCCTCTGAAATTTGCTTGGCTTTTGTTGCCTCCTCCCTGATGCACTCCATCACAATTGCTCTGCAGCTAAATGGTTCTCAAAACAACAGTACTTCTGAGACGTTGGTTCAGCGTTTTTTAAATGTTTTTAGGTTTCCAACAGCCATATTAAAAACAGGCGTGCAAATGAATTTTTATGTGTTTAGACATGCCAGTTATATATTTATGTTATTTTTTTTTCAATTTACATATCAATATTTTTTTATTATTTTATTAAATATTACATAATTATAATTATAATTATATATCAGTGTGGTCATGGTTGTTGGTCTCTTTTGTGTAATTGTCTCACAAACAAAGGGTTTTATTTGGCTTACAACCTGAAAATTAGATTATTATTATTATAATAATATTATATTATGACTAGTACAACCATTTTTTTTTGTGCAATTGCTCATCCAAACCATCGAGTAATCTTCATGAGAATTATTTCTTTCTTTTAATGAAAATAGCACCAACAAAATTTGGAGGATAACATTACTACCTTTAGTAATCACATTCAAATTAAAAAATTATGCTTTATTTGATCTTAATGTTGTATATATTTGGAAATTTTACCCACATCACAAATATATACAAGACAAAGATTGTTCTCAGTTTTGATGAATTTGGAAGACAAGGTTGTTCTCGGATTTTGGTGATATTGTATTAGCTAGGAGGGCTGGTTTTGTTCTCAGGATTTTTGATGTTGACAAGATTACGAAACTAAAATGTGTGCTCTCATGTGTATTGAAGATTCATTTCTGATCTTTGTGTTTCCACTTCATATGTTTTTCAGTCCATAATTTTCAGTGTAAAATTGTTTAGTGATTACAACTAGGGTTTTACTGTTAGATCACTAGGAAGAAATTTTCAAATCTGAAAATTAGTCACATAGAGTTGCATGTGAAAATTGACATGGTATCAGAGCTTGGGATCTAAAGAGAAGGGGATCATCTTAAGGCACATTTTGGATACAACAATGGAGGAGTGCTTTTCTTGTTCCAGGTAGGTCATAGGTGACAAATTTGAGGGAGTTGAGGAGTTATCTATGAGAGGGAGCTACAATGATAGTTGTAGGTGGCAACAAGTTAGATGGTCTCTGATTTAAGACATGGAGTAGAACATCCAAACAAGTAGTTGTGGTCTATTGCAGCTCGATGGCATGGTAGGTTGGGAGTTCTGATGGATTGGTGGAGGGCCCAAATCACAACAATATGTTGTGTGGAAGATTTCCAACCCTGTGGATGGACTTTTGGTGACTTGTCATGGTGAGTTACGATGGGCACAACTCAGGTTCTTTGCCACATATAAGATGTATTCAGATGTTTGGTAGGTTGATGAGATACAATATTTATCAGGTCGGAGAGTTTTTCATTGTCGAGGTATGAAGGTGTATCAATAATTTGACTTAGGGGGATGAGGACAATTGCAGAGATGGGTTATAGAGGTCTAGAGTGGACTAGACTGAGTGTCCAACCACAACTTAGGAATGTTCAAACAAGGATAGAGGATCAATGGTAGCATGTGAAAACACAAAGAGATTTTTTTTTATGACTTGGATGATGGACTTGGGAAAAAATTCATTGGATGGTTGTGACTTAGGGAAGCATGATGCGTTCCTTGAGAATTGCATGGTTCTTATCCAGTGAGAGATACCAACACATGATAGGGGAACATGATTTGTTCGTGAGTTTCACAATGTTTGAATCAAGTATGTACGAGGAGCTTGGTAGGAGGACCAGACATGTAGTACATGGATTTGGAGCAGTCGTATACCAGATGGAGTCAGGGGGTGTGTTATGAGTGGAAAATGTGCTATGGGTGCCAAGAGTGTGTTCTTAGACTCAACGATTGAGGATAAGGACTATGCAGTGTTGTTCCATGATGGATAAGTGTTATTATATGCCCAAAGGATCTAGCTTCAGATCAACAATGGTTCTTGGAGTTAGAGAGGGCCAATCTATGTGGAATGTGACCAACAAGAGTAGATAGACAGATGAGGAGGAGAAAGTAACTCCACTAATGGTGAGGTAGGTGACCCCACCACCAACAGATGTACAGAAGGAGCAGGTAGCTCCACTAGTGGTATAGGCTCAAAGGGAATCATAGTTTAGAGGGAGTCAACCCTCAGGATCCAATGAGGAGGAGAAACTTCCCAAGACTGTGTAGAGGACATTGGACAACAAGAAGGTAGCTCCAGAGTTTGTGTAGACTCATAGGGAGTCATAATTTAGAGGGATTCAGGAGGCTAAAAGGGAGATTCAATCGCTCATTGGGAGCCAACCTGTAGGTTCATATGGGAGAGATAGGCATCTTCCAAGACTTCCAGGTAGGTGTCATTTGTTGAGATGGCCAGACAAGAGGTTTAGAGGTAGGAGGATTCTAGGAGCAGGGTTTCTTCCAGGGAGGGATCATGCAAGACAACATGATTTACTTTAGTGACTGAGGATGCAACCAGTCAGAAGGAATAGAGAGAAATATTTTCTTCGGTGACTGAGGGATTGACCAATCAGACAGATTGGAGAGCAGTTGTGGTAGATGATCCAATATGGGATACATAGCTACTTCCAGGTGATGATGGAGAATGAAATGTCTCCCTCACTAAGAGGGAGTGTTGATGCTTTGGTAGCATCGGGAGGCGTTCCCACTTGTGGAGGATCGTGAAAATACCTCCCTTGCTAAGAGGGAGTGTTGATTTTTGTATCTTCGGGTAGGTATTCTCACATGACCCTATGTGTTGGGCATGTGGGAATCATCATGGGAACCACATTACACTTTCATTTTGGTGAAAATCCCCTTGTTTTTGAGTGGGGGCTTCATGGTTTTGGTGATGGGATTTGTGGGCTTGTGTTGGGGCTTCACACCCACAAGGAAAAACTAATTTGATGTTGAATTGTGGAGGGGATTCTATGGTTACCCCTAAGGATTTATAGAAAGGAGAGAGGTCATTGTGACATCTCATATTGTGTCATTGTGTGGTGACACTATGGAGTTGGCATAAGGAGTCTGCACTTGTGCCAAGGAGGATTGGTGATCTCAACAAAGGGGAAGTCTGCAAGGTGGTGAATCTATCCATGAAGAGAGAAGCGAAGGTCACACATGTGGAGCAATTTTTTTGTACAATATGCAGTTTGAAAAAGGACAAAGAACATATATATGTGGGTTACAGAAGGACAAATCATGTATAGGGTATACATGGTTTGTAGGAGAGAGAACATCATATATACGTAGGTTGTCAGTAAGGTGAATCACGTATCTGAGTTTCTAGGCAAGTATAGATTTGTACAGACTGACAAGTGATGTAGGTAGGTTGTAAAGGTGGTCTACAATAGATTCATTTGCAGAGGTGATTTCGAGGGATATTTCTTAGGTTTGGTTTTCTGATTTGTATGGTTATTGGAGAACAAGGTTGTTCTTAGTTTTGGTGACTTTGAAGGACAAAGTTGTTCTCATATTTTGGTGATATTGTAATGGATGGGAGGGCTGGTTTTGTCCTCAATATTTTTGATGTTAAGAGATTACAAAACTGAAATTTGTGTCTCATGTGTACTGATGATTCATCTTTGATATTTGTGTTTCCACTGCATATGTTTTCAGTTAATAATTTTCAGTGATAATAGCTAGGATTTTACTGTTATATCACTAGGAAGCAATTTTTAGATCTTAAAATTAGTCATATAGAGTTGCATGTGAAAATTGACATTATTATTAATTTTCAAAGATAATACATTGTTAGGCTCTCCATCCTTTCAAACTTACAGACACTCTGACCTTTCATCATGTAAAAAAAATTACATTATTAATCCGGGACTCAAAACTAGGGTATTACATTCCCCTCCCCCTTATTTTGGCACTGTCCTCAGTGCATATCACTAGGGAAAATTTTAAGAACCCCCCCTAAATTTATATGTATAATAAATGGGCGAATACCCATGACACATGGGAAAGTGTGAAGGCTATTTTATCAATAAAATAATATGCATATATAATGTTTTGGGGAAACTTTCACCAAATTATATAATATTGTAAAATTTGGGCAAATCTTTCATGAAATTATAAAATCTTGTGAAATTGTGGCGAATTTTCACATAATTATAAAAACTTTTAAAACTCTTGGTGAATCTTTTAAAAGTTTATTAATTTAAATAAATTTGAATCAATGTTCGATCTTGGGAGCATTCCAAGAAAATATGGTACAAAACAGATCACTTATGTCACATGTGCTCACCTACACAATGTAGTCAACATGTCATTTTAATGGCTAAATATATATGCCAAGCAGTAAAAATATCTATGCTTATATCACTAAATATTCTTTCCTTATGCTTTCCCTCTATGCAATTGACCAGATCCACACTTTTCTAGGCTTGTTTATAGAATTTAGTTGAGAAGCCATAAAGGTTTAGAGCATTGTTAGGAACCAGGATTCATGTCCCACATAACTTAGTTAACCTACTCAAGTGAGACATTGTTGGGTGCTAAAATTTCCCCTTTTTCCTTATCATTTAAATGCCATTTTCATATCATTCTCTTGTATTAATTCATCCCTATTATTTACATTTCATATGAGAACATCAATCCTGGAGAAGGTACAACTCATTATTCATTCAACATTGTGTTATGTTAAAACTTGATTCATACTTTACTTGTAAACTAGGATGATGTTTCCTTAGTCCTAATTTGGGTAATTACATAGTCATACCTGTAAACCACAAAGATGTACATATATGCAAATATATTGGTACTGAAACACTTGGCTCATGATGAAACACGCTCCACACACGGACAAGACTATGCAGAATTAATAAGAATGAATGCCTATATGCTGGTGTTGAAACATTGTGCTCGAACACGCTGCACGCATGAAGAAGAATATGCAAAATTAATAAGAATATTCAATGAATGAAAATATGCTAGTTCTGAAACACCATGCTAAAACATCGCGCTGAAACATGCATGAAGAAGGCTATGTTAATATACTCAAGTGACTCGTGAGACATTGTTGGGTGCTAAAATTGCTCCTTTTTACTTATCATTTCCATGTCATTTTCATTTCATTCTCTTTTATTAATTCATCTCTATTGTTTACATTTCCTATGAGAACATCAATCCTGGAGACTGTACAATTCATTATTCATTCAACATTCTGTTATGTTAAAACTTAATTCATATTTAACTTGTAAACTAGGATGATGTTTCCTTAGCCCTAATTTGGGTAATTACACAGTCATACCTATAAACCACTGAGATGTATGTATGCAGATATGATGGTGCTGGAACACCTGACTGAAACACCCTACACGAATGAAGAAAACTATGCAAAATTAATAAGAATTAATGCAGATATGTTGGTGCTGAAACACCGTGCTGAAACATGCATGAAGAATACTATGGGCCATGGCCCCACCGATTCCATCATATCCAGCTGGCAGAGTTACTCCACCATTTTTATCTATGGCTGCTAGTAATACGTATCTATTAATGGAAGGTACATTGTAATGATACGTGTTGGAGTTACTTCACACACACCTAAGATTTATTTTTCCTAAGGTTTTTCCTTGTTTATTAGTCATTATTGAGTCTCTTGTATTTTAGGAAGAATATTCCTCTAGGGAGAATATTCTCTTCAGTTTTCACTTCAATTTGATCAGTTGAGTGGAGTCTAGATGCTACATTGGGATTATCACCATGCAACATTGAGATCATCACCAACTAATGCACATTGTCCTTGGGATCATTAATATACTAGAGCATTACTCATGATTCCCTAATATCCTCCTCACTTCACTCTATTTCAGTCAGTTAACTGAAGACTGATAGAATAGTTAACTCAGACTAGGTGACAATTCACTCCCGTAACTGCTTGAGAGACTAGACTAGGTGACAATTTACTCTCATAACTGTTGGTGCATGTCTAGATCACTCTAGACCACCACTATGGTGCATTAGTTACTCATGTATCCTATATATATATTGTAAATTATTCACTCTTTGAGTGTGGAATACGGTTAATGAGAATTCTTCCATTCTTTCTCTCTTGCTTCTTCTTTCACAATTCCTCTCTGCAAATGTGTGTGGCATTTTCTAGCTAGATCTATTTTGTGCAGTTTCAACACATTTACATGGTATCAGAGCCGAAGGATTTCTAAGAAAAATCTACACCAAATTATTTTTGCAGGTACTGAAGATTGAAGAACATAGAAAATATGGATTATTCATCGGAAATACTTCTCACGACTCATAAATATTTGGAGTGTAAGCCAAAAATTCCGCTTCAACATAGATGCAGAGGCTTGTACCAAATAACTATGGCAATGGAAGTATAGCCTGATTCCACTAATGAGAAAAATGGTTTTCTCAATAGACAAGATATGGACATAGGATTTATCTGCTTATCTATTTCTCTAGAAATTCTCCACCAAGTATATGATGTCTCACAAGACTCAACTCCAAATGAATTATGGACTATATTGGAGGTTCTATTTTGGAATAAGGAATATTTCATGCAGAAGTTTGAACATATAGAGCCATAAGAGAAGCCATCAGAAGATCAAGAATTTATTTTGAAGAGTCTTCTACACACGTATATGCACAAATTTGTATTCCATTAATTGCAGATGATGTCTACTGCATTTCGGATTTGTTTTCTGAATTTCATGTGGAATATATATTGCATGCATCTTAGGGTTCACATGTAGACACTTTTTCATGCACCATGCATGCATCTCAGGAGACAAAAAGGGAGCCACGCACGTCAGACTCAATTATGATATTTTCTGAGCAAAATTTTCAGAAACAAATTGTATATTTGAATTCCTCTCTGTAAAATATCCAATTTAAAATTTTTTTGTCCGAAATGGAGTCTGGAAAGTGAAGTTATTGTTGATTAAGGTTGGTTTTCATTGATGTCAACCATTGAACAAAGTCCGATAGCAAATTCTGGTAGCACAAAGGTTTGGGTAATGGACCCAAGTTTGTTTCATGTATAATGGTATGCGTTTTAATATATTTTAAGGTAATACTATTCTATATGGATAGTACATGTCATGCCATTTCTGGTGGCATGTGGAACGCCACATAACTCCTCACGTTTTGAGAGTTATGGCCTTACGAAGTTGGAGGACCCTCATATGTTGGCTTGAAGCCCCAAAAGGTGAAATAAGTCAAAGAGCTTGCAAAGAAGAAATTATTATTTAAATGATAAAGTAAAGTGACAAAGTCAAGAAGGATTATTTAAATAATAAAGTGAAGTGACAAAATCAAAGTCAAGAAGGATTATTTAAATGATAAAGTGAGGTGACAAAGTCAAGGAGGAATATTTAAATGATATAGTAATGGAGAAATTTCTAATTATGGAAAGTGGTTAACCCTAAAAATGAGGAAAATAGGTTAAGTGATCTATTAATGGGTTAAGTGACCTAGAAATGGGTTAAGTGACATAGAAGAGGAGAGTATAAATAAGAGGCAAGGCTCTCTCATTTCAAATCACACTTGAGCATATTGAATATCTATAGGTGACTGGGGTAACCAAAGTGTTGGCACTCTTCTCGTCGCTGTGTGAGCAAAAAGTGAGTGCTTACATGCCCAGCTGGACTCTCCTAGGCATGACAGCTGTATGGTAAAAGTTAGAAAAGAAAACAATAAAGCTATTAACAAGAATTAAACAAAAACTAAATGAAACTATGAGCATAGGAACAAAAAATAAAAACAAATGAAAATGGACCAATATCACCAATATATAAGCAGGTCTGATTGATGAAATCCAAAGATACACAAAGGAGAAAGAGGACTTGGGTCCCTTCCCTCTCCAATGGAAGGCTCTTGAGGCCCTCAACTGATTG
>CBVK0100286860.1:0-21977 GCA_900067695.1 Picea abies
ATATATATATATATATATACATTTTTTTGTATGTTATTTTAATCTACGTGCGTCAAGGTTGTGTGCTTATGGTTAATGATGAAATAAATGTCAATATAGAATGTAGTTAGCATATGCATTAGTTACTAGATTAGACTGCCTAGGAACATGTATATATGTAATAAAATCAAAAGATTGTTCCATGAGATGTACTCTAAGGAAGCAACGTAACAAGACCAGATCACGAATACGTTATAAGTCATTCAACTGCGACACAACCAACTGAGAGTCTAAATAGACCTGGAGGGATCAAATGCCATATGACAAAGCATCTTGCAAAAGTTTGATAGCAGCATTGTACTTGGCTATATTATTCGTAGTGGCCCCGAGACAAATACCCCCAACAAACACTAGCTGGTTAGTAGGCAAATAAATTACCCAAGAAAGGGAAGCAAGGTTTCGCATGTGGCGACTGGCACCATCTACAAATCCGACATAAATTGACGACTCCCATGTCATTTTCCACATAGAAGAAGCACAACCATTAACAACGTAGACAAAGCAAAAGACACCTACACAAACTATATATATAATTAAACAATAATTACAAGAGAACTAGTACTCTAGCTGTGAGGCTCAAGCATAGTATATTTTGAAGTAGAGCCCATTTCTAGGCTCAAGAAACACATTTCCCTCATAATCAAATAATTCGTAAGCCCCTTTTTCCAATACATGTCTTATGATATATGAATCATGCCGTAGGGGGTTGAATTTTCCCGCTCCTAAGGCATCCTTATCCTGGTCGTAGACCAAAACAAGATCGCCTTCGAAGAACACCCTAGGATGAAAAGACTTGTTGTATTGGGACTTGACACGTTTCTTATGTGCTTCATTTGCTAAAGCGACATTTCGACGTTGTTAATCGAGATGTTATGTTGGCACCGGGGCAGACCCAGGTTCAACGCTACAACAACGCCCTAACTACCGGCCCTTTCAGCAACACCTGCGAAGCAGATGAAGTCTCACCCGAGGTAGAGGCAGGGGTGGTTGCAGGACTCAAGCATCTGCAACCTTAGCTGGGACACAGATTTGTGATTATACAACTTACTAGAGTGCTTAGCACCGTCAGTTCCTCGACATGTGATTACTATTCACCTCATTGATAAAACAGAGCTTTGCAGTATTCATACTAATCTACAGTATTCGAGCACTTAGCATATACAACTGGGTCAGAATGAATATCCAGCACTAAGCATGACTATCTAGATCAGATCTAACATTCTCACATATCATAAGCACAAAGCATAAATAGATCTATCTAAACATATTAGAGCACTTAGCATATAACATATGAACACATCAAGACAAAGCACAAAGCACATAACACAGTGTTTACGTGGTTCACCCCCACCCTGGGGCTACGTCCACCAACTCTTATTCTTTATAGTCTTCGGTCAATCGGTTACAAGTATAGAGCCTCAAAACCCTTACTCTGTATAGGAAAAAATATCTGCGTAGCTTGCCAGATTCCTTCTTCCTTGAGTTACAACACAAAGTCTTCTACAGTCTCTCACAGGGACTTGCACTCAGCTCTGCAAGTCTTACACAGAATGCACAAAGCCTTGATCACACAAATCCAACTCTTAGCACTTAGTCTATATCACATAGATGCACTACTACTTCTCTATATGGCCTATACATCTATATATACATACAAAATAGGCCTAAACATGGGTAAACTCATGGGCTGACATCCCATTCCCGTTACATTATCCCATAAACCAAAAAAGGACCCAAAAAGGGTCGAGATTCCGCAATCTCCGATTTGCCTTGCGCTCCTCCTTCGACAGGCTGTCGAAGTCCCAAAATAGGTAAACATGACCAAGAAACTTCAAAACTTGGTCAAGGGCCAACAGGGCCCCAACACTCACCTGTGACTTGTCCCAAGTCACTCAAGTCTGAGCAGTTCTGCCTCGAACGCCTTGAGCTTGGCTCAAGCTGCTTCGACTTGCTACTTTGTTGTGGCCTCTTGTTCACTAAACTCTTGGATCACTGCGTCATTTACTAGCCATTCTAGGCACTCTTCTGTTGTGAGGATGACCTGTTCTAACTCTGCTCCTTGGCTTTCAACCTCTGTCAACAACAGACATGCTTTATCCTACACAGGTTGAAGTCGTTGAGTGACTTCTGTCACTTTGCTTTGAATCATATGGATCTATTGTTGAGTTGTACGTTGTTCACGAGACCTCTTCATTCTGTCTACAGCTGACAGGGCCTTTAGTTGTGCCCGTAGTGTATCTACGTTCTGCTTCGCTTCTTGGAGCTGTGACTCCAATGTCTGCAATTTTGGATTTTCAGTGAGATTTTCATAGGTCTGGGCGATGCGGTTACCAAGTTGCTTGCACTCCAAGGCAAGAGTTTTTAGTTTGTCAACTGTGTTGTGGGCAGTTGCTTCTCTTTGGTTCCTTATCTCCTGTGGGGTTTCAGGTACTGCGTAGAGCTCTAAGCCGGCGATGCGTTGTTGTAGCTTCTGGATTACCTCTTCCAGTTGTGACACTTGCTGTGGAACTTGTTCCTCATTCTGTACTTCGACGACTGTCATAGAGCGAAGTGCTCTATTGACCCTTTCCTTAACTTCAAGTTGCTCGATGAGCAACTATTCCTTTTCTGTACGCAGTTGGGCTTTCTCTTCGTTGAACTGGACCCGGATAGCAAGCTTCTCTTGCTTTGTAGCACTGCGCTGCTCTAGAAGGTCTTTCTGTAGTTGCGCTAAAGCATGGGTGGCTTGTGATATCTCTTCTTGAGCTCGTTGAAGGCAAGTGTCAACTGTATCAGCGATGCAGTGTAATTGAGCTGGCACATCATCTACTTCTGGTGTTTCTTCTGATAGGGGTGCAATGGATACTGCGCAGCTGGACTGTAGTGCCTGCTGAACTCCTTGGAGCTCATCCTTAATCCAACTGAACACCTCCTCCTACTTAGCTTCTTGCTTCTCTACTATCTCTAGTGAAGCATCATTCAGTGTTGCGACGATGAAGTTGAAGTCATCTGAGGTGAGGGTGGTTTCAAACTTGGTTCTGGTTGCTTTCATTTTCTTCCTTGAAGAAGGTTTCGGAGGGGAAACCTTCCTTTTCTTCGAGGGATCCTCCTCGTCTCTTGATGGTGTAACCTCGCCTTTCTTCTGTTCCACTTTCGTGTCATGTCGCTCTCTGCCATCTCCTCCTTCCTCTGCTGAGATGGAAGCGGTCTTTACAGATGCGTTGTCTAGATCATGTACCTCTTTGGTCTTCTTTATCTTGCTAGGTCCGATTGTATCTGGCACAGTTTCGAGGCTGTTGACATCGGACATCTCTGTGGGGTCGCTGGAACAGGGAGGTTCGTCGACCATTCCTTGGTAATCTCCTCCAAGTCATCCTCCGTTAACTTGTAGTATGACTACAACTGTTGTTTATGCTCATCAATGCGCACGGTGATATAGATGAAATGGCGGTCCGTGCTGGATTTCATTAAGGGCCCGAACCTGTGAAGAGTGTTCGGGGTGATGTGAGGTGTGACCTGTATAGCTACCTTCAATTGGTTATAATACGTGTGGAAGACGGCATTTGATTGCCACTGCTTGTTCATGTCGTTGGAGTACCACAACGTATTGAACTTCGCGGCCAGAGGTTCAAATGGCTCGGTGTCCAGGAAGGTCGCACCTTCTGAGATCTCTCATGTGATGAAAGTGATCAGGATAAGAAGCCAACTGAAGTGAAGTTTGTATCCTTGATCCTGCGCTTCCTTGCAATCTAGTTCTAGCTGGTTTACAAGGTACTTCGCCCAATTCATCTGTAGTCCCTCTACACACTTCCCTGCGAGGTCGACTACGAATCCAATTACTTGGGTCGATCGGTTCTTGCGAACTAGCTTGCCTGCAATCAGCTGACAGGCAAGGCGCACTGGACCGTTCTGGATAGAGGCTACCTTGTAGCTTCGCATGCCTTTCTCTACATCGCCGTAAGTATCTTTTATCCTCTGGGCGAGAGCGCGATCCGAGATCTTTCCAGGGTAGAAATCTTGTGGGTCAGGGCCTTGCATGCTAAGCCCTGTGCTCCGATTGATCAAGGTCGGATCCACTGTGATGCGGCAGTTCAACTATAAGTATCCTCCATGATAGCAGGACAACAGCAACTTGACACACGCGTTCACTTCTTGATGCCTCCCGAAGTGAAGAATCTTCATTACATTAAGCAGTGTGGACTGCGCAAGGTTCATGGTCCACTGTTGGGGAACGATCTTTGAATTTTTTCCCTTGGTTCTAGTCAGATACTTATATGGGGCTAGCATATTGTACACTTTCATGTCACCGAGGTTGAAGTCACTAAACTTCAACGCTGCGACCTTATCCTGGTCTGCACGTATCCCCTTCGGAAGGTACGCAGTGACCAATTCATATTCAAAATCTCTGGGCACACTGTCTCGGTTTATTGCGCCGCTCAGGGGTGGTAGATAAGCAAGTAGAATGCTTGGAATCAGCTTAGCATTCGCGATATCGTCTCTCTGCTTCGTTCGTTTCTCATCAGCTGGTCGAGATGGTTTGGATCGAGCAGTGGACGGAGAGGCTTGTAGTCCTCTTGTCGAAGATTCTTGTACATATGTAGACACTCCTCTCTCCAACATGACTCTCTCTGTCATGAAGTCGATCAAAACTTCCTCAATGGCTTTCTCTGCAGCGCTCAATGCTTCTGACATACGCACTTGGGGTAAACAATTTGCGGGATCGGGGAACAACTCAGACACGGTAAGGAGATAGAGAACAAGAGCACATTGATCACTGTATGAACTTGACTTAGTCTGTCGGCTCGAATTCTCGATTCGCAAAAGTGTTCTCGGTGCATGGCGCAACGAGCTAAATAGGGAATTCAACAACGGTTGGCTTGCAACGGGTATGAGCCTCCATTAACTCATGTTCGATCCGTTATGGCGCGGTCCAACGATCTGATGACGAACCTTTATTGTTTTTCTGTCCGTTCGGAGTGGAAGTCAAGATATATCGGCCCCAACAACTATATTGCTTTGCCATGGTGAAGTGCCATGTGTCGTTCTGGTATCTCGACGAAGCTCCAATTCTGCAATTTTTCTTTCTGCGGGGTCTCCTCTAGAACCTCTTGTAACCTTTCAATCTTATCTCTCTTATTTCTTAACTTTCTAGCCTTCTTTCCAATGAGCTTCATCTCGGTAGTGTTTTTCTCATTATGATTCTTCTCTTCTTTGGTCTTAGTTACTTCGCACTGTTGAAATTCTTTCCTAGGGTTCCTAGATACTTCTTTGTCTGGGATAGGTAATTCAATCTTCTGTGGATCCTCTAGTCTTCTCTTAGCTTTGACATCAGGGTTGCTAGCATTAAATATTTGCGATCTACTTTCATGTTCTTCAATCAAGTGCGTGATCCTTTTGGTCATAAAGTCTTTTAACTCTTGCTTCTTCTATTCCAAAACTTCTTCTTCTTCCTTTCATCTGGCTTGATCTCTATCAATCCAAGGTTTTCCTATTAACATGGTAAACGGGGCGTTGTCTTCAATAAATTTAATAATCTCAAAGTCTTCTTCTGTCGAAGTTCCATTGACAGTCATAAGTATCTGAGCGAGTCTTCTACATAGGTTTACTAGCTTTCCTCTGAATAACCCTATTCCTCCTAATGAGGGAATCATAGCAGGTCTTCCTGTAGCTTCCCAGGTTCTCTCTATCATGATATTCACATGTGTTTCCTCATCCAGAACATAGTCAATGTCGAAGTCTCATATTCTTGCTTCGATGCATTTCTTCTCTTTGAAGATCTCTGATAAGCTGACATGTTGGTGGTTATTCGAGGTTTCTCTCATCTGTAGCAATGCTTTTTCTTATTCTTTCTGAGGCTCATTCGTAGGTTCTGGATCTGCCTTAGGGTTTTCTTGATTAAGATTCATTCTTTCAAGCTTAACAATCATTCTAGGGCAATCCAATATTTCATGGTCTAGAGCTTTACAACAAAGACAACTAGGTCTTCCACCAAGACATTCCTTAGCAAGATGTCCCGGTCTTTTGCAACTGTAACAGAGGGTTAATCCTCTCTTTCTTTTAAATGATCATCAGCCTCTTTTGTACTGCGCGCTAGGATCATGGTCGCTAACCCGCAACGAATTCTTTCTAGAATTTTGCATCCTTTTGTTAGTCCAAGCATCTTTTCCATGCATAGGTATAATATATCTTTCACTATTCTTATTAGATCTACTCATATCCAATCTTCTTTCATCTATCAATGACCTAGCTTTCAAACTAGGACAGACTCTATTAAACATACCTAGATCCATATTCTAGAAACAAAAATTTTCACTTGTCTTACTTCTACATAGCACAAAGCTTTCAGATCTAAAAACTTTTAACTATTCTTACCTTTCTCAGAGCACAGAGCTTGTAGATCTTACCTCTTTTAGTCAGAAATTTCCACTTTTACCTTTCTTAGAGCATAAAGCGTTCAGTTCTTGCTTCTTTTCTCTAGATCCGACCTATTTTCTGCAGATCGGGTTTCTTTCTTTCAGATCTGACTTTCTTTCTTTAGCACAAAGCTTTATAGATCAAGTAGAATATTGCGCACTAGGGCACAGATCTACGCACAAAGCTTACAGGTCAACTCTTCGCACCAGGCTTCTTCTTTCTCAGTTCCCAACAATCACAGTTTCAGGTCCTGGCAACGGAACCATTTGTTGGCACAGGGGCAAACCCAGGGTTCAACGCTACAACAACGCACCAACAAAGCCCTAACTACCGGCCCTTTCGGCAACACCTACGAAGCAGATGAAATCTCACCCGAGGTAGAGGCAGGGGTGGTTGCAGGACTCAAACGTCTGCAACCTTAGCTGGGACATAGATCTGTAATTATACAACTTACTAGAGCGCTTAGCACTGTCAGTTCCTCGACATGTGATTACTATTCACCTCGCTGATAAAACAGAGCTTCATAGTATTCAAACTAATCTGCAGTATTCGAGCACTTTGCATATACAACTGGGTCAGAATGAATATCCAGCACTAAGCATGACTATCTAGATCAAATCTAACATTCTCACATATCATAAGCACAAAGCATAAATAGATCTATCTAAACATATTAGAACACTTAGCATATAACATATGAACACATCAAGACAAAGCACAAAGCACATAACACAGGGTTTACGTGGTTCACCCCCACCCTGGGGCTACGTCCACCAACTCTTCTTCTTTATAGTCTTCGGTCAATCGGTTACAAGTACAGAGCCTCAAAACCCTTACTCCGCACAAGACAGAAGATCTGCGCAGCTTGCCAAATCCTTCTTCCTTGCGTTACAACACAAAGCCTTCTACAGTCTCTCACAGGGACTTGCACTCAGCTCTGCAAGTCTTACATAGAATGCACAAAGCCTTGATCACACAGATCCAACTCTTGGCACTTAGTCTATATCACATAGATGCGCTACTACTTCTCTATATGGCCTAGACATCTATATATACATACAAAATAGGCCTAAACATGGGTAAACCCATGGGCCGACATCCCATTTCCGTTACATTATCCCATAAACTCAAAATGGACCCAAAAAGGGTCGAGATTCCACAATCTTCGCTTCGCCTTGCGCTCCTCCTTCGACAAGCTGTCGAAGTCCCAAAATAGGTCAACATGACAAAGAAACTCCAAAACTTGGTCAAGGGCCAACATGTTCCAAGTAAACAAGGTGCTCTTCAAATTGAATCGTGTCAGGGAGGAGTTCAACAACAATTTTCAGCGAAGGGATTTTGCATTCAATTGGAAAAATCGCTTCTACCCCATGAACAAGTTGAAAAGGAGAGAATCTTGTTGCAGTTTTGACAATAGTCTGGTAGGCCCACAATGCCAGACATGGCAACACATAGGAGTCTATACTTCCAATCCATGGGTACAATCCTACCTGTACTTTGTCACCCTTCCCAACATGCCATACCAACTAGTTACCAATTAGCGAGAATGTTGAGGAAGTTGTTTTCCAGAGGATTAAGGATTTCTAAGATTTCTTAATGGGAATTTGTTGAGGGAGATAAATTCTCAATGCTCCACAATAGGTATTAAACCCAAGGAAGAGGCTCAATTAGTCTCCTCCATGTTTGTTATGGAATAATCCTTCGGGTAATGGTTTGACAACCATTCGATGGGATTTAAAAATTGTTTGATTGTGTTCTTTTTGTTCTTTTTTATTGTTTTACAATTTCATAGTTATCTACTACAGAAAAGAAGTAAACTAAGGAGTTTGGAGAAATCTATATTAAGAATAACCTATGGCTACAGTCAATGAAAACTATATGAGACTTTAGATTCCTGATGACATAATTCCACTAGGAACATATTACTCATCAGATAATATCCAGGAAACAATAACTAATTAACATTAGAAAGAGAAAATTTAATTGCAAGATATTTAAAAATAATTCCACAATATCCCAAATAACAAAAAAAAAAGATTCATTTAGCCAAATAAAATAAATTAACAATATTGAAATTCTTACTAGATGCATGTAATATTTAATTAGTTGTGGAATAATCCATGATGATGAACAAACACACAAAAATTCAACAAACCAAAATGTATGGACTCCAAGGAGTTTCTAAATTTAACCTTGAAAAAGTTATTCCCTTTCAATCTTCTTGAAATCCCTCTAGAGATCTAAAACCTCTTGAAATAATTCAAGAGATCAAAGACCCTTTACTAAGAGGTGGATCTTTTTATTTATAAGATAAAGACTAATCTAATTATGAAATGAAACTAAAATTGGTTTTAAAAGCCATGCAATCTACTCATGAAATTTGCATCTTTGGGAAACAAAAGTCTTTATGAAAATACTCATCCAAAATATCATGCATCAACCATATCTCCAGTTAACTATGACTTAAATTCATTCATGTTCAACCTCATAAATCTTTCTTTGATTAAATAATTCAATTTGTTGTTCTTTCTTTAGCAATCTCATGCAAACATTTTTAATTTGATTTTCTATTTTAGAAAAAGTGAACTCCAACTGAGTTGTTATTCAATCTTAAGTAATCATCCACTTTTAAAATTGGAATGGTCACAACTAATGGAAATCTACCAGTTTGCAACATGCAACATTGAAATTCTCTTCACCATGCTACATGATTCCCCTTTCATGTACCTAGATCATAAAAAAATGTATATTAAGAATAAAAATATCTTCTTGTAACAAATTCAATAGATAAAACAATTTATTGATCTTAAAACGAAATATTTGAGTCACTTCCCTAAGCTTGATTTCCTTTATTTCACAAACTCAAAACAAATCGTGCAAGATTAATAAAAGTTTTTAATACAAAAGTTATAGATATTAATGACACCTTTCTAATGATATAAGGAATTCTCATAACAAGGATCATAATCAAAATTTATCACAAAAATACCGTAAGAATTTTACATGTCACATATTTATTTCAAAAACCGTAAACAAACAATGTAGAATCATGAAAAACTTATAACTACAAAGTTGTAGAACTTCGCTAGACCTTTCCAACGATATAAGGCAGGCCTCAAATGGAGTTCAATATCAACATTTATCAAGAAAATACTAAATGGGTTATCTCTCTCATCAACATTGTTCAGGTGGGAGGACCAACGACCAGGATTTATTTTCGCTTATGATCAAACGGTTGGGATTCATTTCATAGGTGATTGACAGATGCTTGTTACTCTTTACACACCGATAGGATTTCTACCGATGTCAACAATTCATCGGTGTTTTTCAAACTTGTGTTTTTGGTGCACTTTGCCATGATACCTTATGATGACATGGCAACTGACGAGGACCCATACAATGTCGTGGTAGTGTGACGTGCCATGCTGACATGGTAAAAATGAAGTATAGATGGTGATGTGATAGTGTATGATTAGTGACATGGAAGCTAATGTGAATCTCGTACGACCCTAAAAAAATGGATATTATTCACGTGGAAAACTCAATAGTCAGGATCCATCCTTGCTTGCAATCAAACGAATAGGATACATTTGTTGGTAAAATGGGGACATCGATGATCTATGAAATCAATCAACCATTGCACCAAACCCATAACATTTCCGCTGACGACGATGGCTCATCAAAGACCAGTGGAATCTTGTTATCACTTTAAAATTCCAATGCATTTTGTCGATGCTCGATGGTCTTATCGATGATCAACAAAATTTGTTGCACTTTTCAGATTCGCTTGATTTTTTTCCAACATCGATGGCTCATCAACGATCAACAAAATTTGTTCTATTTTTAAATGTGTAGGACTTTCACCCAATCTTGATCATCGACACTTCACTTAGACTCTCATCGACATCAAAGTTTTGTGAATCGCTTTGCCTAGTATTTCGGCCCTATCCCCCAATGGATTCATCGACACTTTTTAAAAACCTTGATGTTATGCCTTTTTTTTCACTGTTTTTAAATGATTTCTTTGTCCCCTTTTATGCAAACATGAGAGTCCTTTTTTGGAGTTTTCTTAGGCCGTTAAAAATGAAGAAAGCAAGAGAAAAATGCATTGGTTTGACAAAATTCAATATGCATTCTATTAACAACAGACCACAAGAAAATGTAGAATGATAAAAAAGAAAGTGGTAGCCTTAAAATTGAAAAAATTTAAAGGGTGTGTTGTGTATTCAACAAAATCCTTACCCAGACCTCTACTAATTTTGGGGCCAAGTATTGATCTTTTATAACCTGCACCCAAAGACCAGAACCTTGGATAAGTCTCCAAACATTCTTGTGTAGCTAGTGCCTTCAAGAGAAATAATATGTTCTTGAGGCTCATCCTCCTTGTGATTTTGGGATTGAAATTTTTTTCCCAAGGGACCAATACCATTCATTTATTCTCCCTCTCTAGACCAAATGTAGTAACATAACTTCCCAATCCACTCTAGGACACCTTTTGGAATCCATGAAAGGTACATCCAATAGACTAGGATGGCCTTCAGGACTAATTTAACCAGTACTTGTCTTCCTCCATGGGAGAGCCATATATTGCACCCCATATTTATCTTTTTCTTGTCGTTGCAATTAACCATTTCTAGTCACCTTTAAGGTAAATATCAACCTTTAAATGGAAACCTAAGTATTTGAAACGAACATCAGAGTATATCACATGAAAGAGAAAGAGTTGAGAGAGATGGAATTTTCCAGCCTCCAAGAGACTCTAGAAAGATATCATCGATTTGGTCAGATTAATATTCATGCCAGTGGATTCATAGTAGAGATCAATGATCTCTTTTAAGCTTATCAACCATCCTTATGGTGCCATCATATAAAATAAGGATGTCATCTACAGATAGAAAATTAGAGATGTTGCAAGAGTTGCAAATAAGAATACCTTTGAAGTTGCCACTTGATGAGGCTGCCTTGAGCGATTTGTTGAATCCTTCTACTACAAAAAAGAAGAGAAGCGGGGATAACAAAAATCCCTTCCTAATTCCTCTCTATAGTTTGAAGAAAGTGGAAGTGGCTCCATTTATTATAATTGCAAAAGAGACCAAACTGATACTACTTGTGACCCACATGAAAAAAACGATTATTGAAACCAAGGTTTGAGGATTATCCTTAAGAAAATCCAACTCACCTTGTTGAAGGCTTTGGAGAGATCTACGTTTACAATCATTGCCCTTAAATTCTTCGTCTTGATCAAATGGAGACCTTCTAGAGAAACCCCCATTGCCTCATGGATTTGTCATGCTTGCAAGAATACAAAATGCTTATAGGAGAGACTTGACAAGAAATCACTTATTTCCTCGTTCTTGATATAATCTTTGAAATTATTTTGTAAATGTAATTGCATATGGAAATAGGGTGGAAGTTTTCATTAAGATTCCTAAAGTTGACAACGTGCCTGAGTTGTCAACTTTAGGAATCAATGCTATGAAGGTGGTATTGAAGGATACCAAGGTTTTCCCTATGGTTCTTGAGGCCTCCATGACTCTTCTAAGGTCTTCTTCAATAAAATCATAACAATCGAGGAATAATTACATAGGGAGAAAATACTCAACATTTTTAATAGAATTTTAAAAATGTTCCAATGACAGCCTTAACCTAGGATAATCTACAAAAAGAAGGATGGGAAGGACCAAATATTTGTCACTTATGTTCAAGGGACTCGAAGACAGTCTTGAATCTGTTGGTTAATTATAACCTTACACAACAAGTTTGGTAGAAGATCAAAAGTGGACTTAATATAAAAACCGGTTGGGAAGGTAATATTTTATTTACTTGTTTTGATAGTTGGCTTAAAAAGGAGCAAAATTTTAGCACTCTTTCCTCCTTGGTTTGTTGGTTTATCTGGTTGGAAAAAAATAAGAAATTTTTTGAAAATGGTAACCCATCTATCCATTCGGTGGTCTTTAAGTCTCTAGAGAAATTGGGTAGTCACCTAGGTAGTCGAAAAGTGATCTGTCCCGGAATTTTCAAGATTCCCTGTCAAGTTCTACCTTCAGTCGATTGGTCTGATGGTGCATCTCAAACAAATGGTTTACAAAGTGGGGCAGGGGGAGTGATAAAATCAACAGACAATACTATTTACAAATGGAATTTCAACTATGGCCCAAGGACAAATACAAGGGCTGAACTACTAGGTGTATGGGTGACTTTAATCTTGGCTACTTGAAAGTCTATGGAGACTCAAAAATAGTTATTGACTGGTTGAACTACAGAGGAAACTTACAAATCATCTCTTTAGTGGGTTGAAAGGACATAATTAGGGAATTAGCAATTTTATTCAATACAATCAGGGACACTCACATTTACCGGCAACAAAATCAAGAAGTTGATGCATTGTCCAAAAAGGCTCTACAGACTCCAGAAGGGAAGATAATTTTTTTTTTGAACCATGGGGAAATCGATAACATGTCGGGATTACCTGGGCCAAGCCCAAGTTCAAATCCGTCAGCTGCCAATAAACCCAAGAGTATATCCAACAGCGTGCAAGCCAGATATACCAATAACTTGTGACTCAGCAAGAGCGGAGACGTCCCGGTGGGGGCCGCCTACCCTTTGAGCCTTATCACAACGGGCCTAAGACTCAATGGGGTTTGATCCCTGGTGGGCTGGGTGAAAATCATCAACCCCACCAATAGGCCCCAAGTCCTTGACCGAGAAGGGAAGATAATTTACAACAAGTGGATACAAGGAAACAAGGGTCCTTCTCTTTTTCTACACCTTTTTAGCTTATTACTAACCCTTCTGGTTTTTGGAGTATGCCAATGTTGTCTTAACTTTTGGCGCGTGACTCTTTTTGTTTCCTATCTCTTGTTGTCTTTAATCTGTCAGAGTTGAAAAGTAATTTGTTATTAGGTTTGTTTGTTTTATTTTCTTTATCAAGGAGTTGTTATGTTATCACCACTCAACAGTTTTGAACTCTTTGTAATTTCCTAGACAAGACTTTTGGCTTTGTGCACACTATTATATCTTAATATAAGGAGAAATTTTCTGCTGGAAAAGTTAGATATTAAAGGGCATACAAAAATATTTGATTTTTTCACAAAGTCTTCATCCTTTTGCTATCCAAGGTTCAACTTGAAGGGGTTGGGTGGCTTCCCTTGGCCAAGATCCACCTCTAGAATCAGTAGATTGTGATCATAATCCTCCCAGAGGAGACCCATTATCAAACTATGTGATCCTCGAGGAAATATTCCAAAACCAAAAAATGATTTGACCTCTTTGTTGACCTCTTTGTTATTCTTACCTCTTATCCTCCTATTGTTTCAAGGGTGAGTTTTGCTTGCTCTGTATCCAATAATCCTACCCTTTACAAGTTTCTTACAAATAAATAATATAGATTGTTAAACTAGGACATAGACACACAAATCTTAGATGCACCATGGGATTAATTTAAATCTCCTCTTACCACCACCAAACCTTTTTGAATCTAAAGGACTATTGAATAATAATAATAACAATAATCTATTTTTAAGGTCACGACCAAGCTAGACACCAAATTGGTGTATGAGACCCCCTCCACCCAACGATTTTTACTGGTAAAGTCTACGGAGGTATACATACCCTACCTGGCATTCCTTCATCTTAGAGTAAGGACCATAAATATTAAAGCAAGTAATTTCTTTCCCAAGATCTAGATAAAGGAGAGAGGTTATCATCCCTAAGGGAAAATCCCAAGAGTTAGAACAGGAGAATAATGTGTCTTCCACCCCATTACATTCCTCCCAGATCTTCATAAATCATTAATGAAATTAAAATCCCACCCTCTTAATAGCTTTGATAAATCTTAAACTACCTTCTCCCCATCTATCATTAATTCTTGCAAGAAGATGACAAAGGGATTATGTACCTCAATTAACATTTTTATAGCCAATTTATTTTAAGAATTGGCCGATCCTCTACAGATCAAGGTTAAGAAAATCATTTGGAAACATCTCTAGGGAAATTTTCTACAAGGGCACCGATTAAAGATTGTTGTATTCCACCTCTAACTTTGGACTTTGCTTGCTTCTAAGCAAGAGAAAGGAATGATTTTATACCTCTCTATACTTCTTTGGATCCTTTATTTTCCAAAAGCCCCATGCCTCCCTCAATGCAAGGATGATCCTTTGGTCCTAGATTTGAGGTTGTGTTTGGAAACCTCATAGGTTTGGGAATCATTGAGCCATTTTGTTCTAGTTATTTTAGGAGGCAAGAAGGTAGAATTTTTCAAAGGTTTGGGCTCAATGCATTGGACCCCTCCCAATCCGTCCAAAGGGATGAGGGGAGGGGCTTAGAGGATAATAATCCCATGCAAGAACTCATAAGTTCAAACCAAGGACTTGTTATCTAGTCCTACCTTCCTAGAGCCAAAAAGCAAGTGATCAAAATATTTACCATAGATAAGGGGAGGTGATGAAATTCGCTTACCTAAGACAGGCTAGTGGTCGATCCTTTAAAGATGACCCAAGGGATGCTCTTCTTGCTAGTATTTTACCTCCTTTATTGGTTAATTCAATGTTGAATTTTCTTTAGAAGATATTTTTAGAGCTTACTTGGGGGGGGCTTCTTTGGAGGGAACTAGGCTAAATATTTGATGCCTGGCATAACCAAATTTTCTTCTTGACTAGGAGAGGACAATACTTAGCCACATGCCCATACTCATGACATCGACGACATTTAAAAGGAATCCCTTAATAGTCAAGGGCTTGGTAGAAAATTGTAGAACCCTTTCAAATTACAATGCAATTTCTTTAAATACTTCCTCAAAACAAAAAAACAAAAAACAAAAATGGAGGGAACCTTGGTAACCTGACCCAAATCAAAGTAAAATCGAGGTGGGTTGTACAAGCATCAAAATACAACTACCATTTCTTGAGGTACAAGGCTTGAAAACCCCACTTCCATATGTACTAAAGGATACTATATTCCTTGGGACCATACCAGCTAGCCATTCACTAGAACGATGCTTCAATGATTTGTAAACAGTGGGCATATGGCATGTCCATTTCATCAACACATATCCTCTACGAAATGAAATCTTTTATCTCTGTATTTAGAGGTGGATTTACATTTGGTTTATTGCTTGTTCATGTAATTTGAATTCACTACCTCTTCAATAACTTCTGTAGCAACAACTTTCATAGCCTCTCCTTTTGCTAATTATTTTTGTTTGTTGAAGGTAAATTCTACCAACCAACCAAATATAACTCTACCCATTCACAACACAAACAAACAAAAGTTGACCCAATAATGAAAGGAAATTGACCAACAAGGAAAAAATGGTTAGATAAGTGACTAGAGTCAACTAGAGAATGAATAAAATGCCTAGGAGGATGTAAATTCACCGAGGAAGTGGATAAAATGCTCCAGGATATGTAAATTCATCAAGAAGTGAATAAAACACCTATGGGGATATAAATTCACCCAGGTAGTAAATAAAATGCCGAAGGGGATAACAATTTTCCTAGGCAATGGATAAAACACATGGGGAGTGTAAATTTGAATGTACAAATATGTGGAAGAGGAAAAACACCCAAAGAAGAATGAATGACATGTGGGTGAGTGAGAACTCTATTAATAAGACAAAACATTGCGCATAAAGGATTGAGCTTGTGAAGTTTGCATTTACTAACCAAAATAGAAATTTCAAGCAATAAAACTCAAACTAGAACCACAATGAACCTCCATAGAGCATATTACACCCACATAGTATAAACAATAGAGATTTATTTTTCTCAAGAAATTCATTACAATGGATGAGCCATGCATGCCCAAAAGTCTCATGCATTCTTACCCACAAAAAAAATTCATATGGACACAACTCAAAGATATTTTAACGCATTGTGGATAAGATCCTTGACTCCTTTGTCCATCGATCTTCAAGCAAATTGCACTCTTCTAGCTCTCATCTCTGAAAACTTCCCAATTTCTCTTTGCATATCCCCTCGTTAACGTCCTCACTACAACCTTCATTGTTTTAATGGGGGACGCCATTGGAAGGCTAATCATCACAAAGGTTCATTTGAGTTGCACTTGTCCTAGCTTCTTGGCCATCGTGCTTGGGCCTTCGGTGAGCTATAATGGAGATTTAATCCCTTAGATTTCCTTGACTATCGCTTAACCATCATAACCTATTTTCCTCGTGAACTTGGAACCGATGCCTCTAGTGTGCTTCTCAAAGTCACCAAAGGTGTCTTCAGGAAGGGTCTTGGAAGGCAAGTCTATCAAGATTGACTCTATCATGGTGTTAGCCTCCTTGCCCTTAATTACCACCAATTGTGTTACCATCTCTATTAGTGCAACAATGCTCTACTCTAGTTAAGCAAATCTGACCTTTGAGTCTTGCCAATCATGTTCTTCACAAGAACTCCCCACCATTGGTTGTATTCTACTTCTATGTAGTCCTAGTAATAATGCTTGTCCACTGTTTTGGTATTGGCTATGGGTGTTTAGCATGTAAGTGATCTCCAAGTCTTCATAACTCACTCTGAAAACCATTTGACTCCTAAATGGTTGGCTTATGGACTGTCTATTTTTCCAACATGAATCCTCTATGGAATCTGTTATCCCTCGAGATATTCCTGGTTGTTTTTGAAACGATGTCGATACACTCTAGAGGCAAAAACTCAGGATGAATCTGAAGGCCATATTTGCAATAAAATAATTGTGCAATATTTGGAAAGTTTTTTCCTCTCTTGAAATTATAGGACCTCAAACAATCTCAACTCAAATGACAAATGCTATCAACTATCAAAGCCATATGTCTATGAGTGTTTCAAACCACTGGTACATTTGGGTTATTTTCTGACAACATGCTCATAGCAATTTCTACTTTATATTGTCAATAGAACGACAAACATCAAACCCCCTCAAACGTCATTTCATATGACATCGTTATACCAACGACACCCACTATGGCCCTCTTTAAAGTTTTGGCCATACTTCCTGTTTGGAGCTTTTAACATTTAGAGTTTTGACCATACTTTTTATTTGGAGCTTTTAACATACACAAGCCTCATAGCTTTTTTGATGGTTGATGGTGTTTGCTTTTGTTTGGAGCTTTTATTCTGGTTCTTCATCGGAACTTATTTTTTGAAACATTTATGTGATGCTTGTGAGTGTTTGTCATTCTTGTACCTCTGCAACCAATCCACTTCTATTTCAAAACTCAATCTTGTTCTTCAAAGTTTTGGTCACTTCTTGATTCAAGCTTTCAACTTCCACAAAACTCATGCTCTTGCCTTTCAATGCATCTTTGTGTGATGTTCTTCAATTACAACTTCAAGGGGTTTCAACGTGTTTGTGTTACTCCCTTCAAAATGCCTTGTTTTGGTCCTTGCTATCTTTAAAACATTTTGAATTTGGATACCCTTACCAAGCCTAATACTTCCTTATTCAAGCTTTCAACCCCCACAAAACTCTTATGTTATCTTCTTATATTGCAACTCCAAGCCTAATTCTTCCTAATTCAAGCTTTCAACCTCCACAAAACTCATGCTCTTGCCCTTCAATGCATCTTTGAGTTATCTTCTTAAATTGCAGCTCCAAGGGATTTCAGCATTTGTGTTATTCCCTTCAAAGTGCCTTGTTTTTGGTTCTTGCTATCTTTAAAACATTTTGTATTTGGATACAGGCCTTGTATCGAGGACCCATTTTTGAAATGTCTTTTTCATAGTTATTAAATAACATTTTGTAATTGGATACATGCCTAGTATCGAGGACCCATTTTTGAAATGCCTTTTTCATAGTTCCCTAAATACCATTTTGTATTTGGATACATACCTAGTATCAAGGACCCATTTTTGAAATGTCTTTTTCATAGTTCCCTAAATTGTACTTAGGGAGGGTGTTGGATACAGGCCTAGTATCGAGGACCGATTTTTTAAATGTCTTTTTCATAGTTCCCTAAATTGTACTTAGGGAGGGTGTTGGTGTTAAGTTAACTTAAAAGAGTGGCTCGTTACTGTGCAGATTAAACTTCGCACCCATCTTTAATGCCGGACTCCTTTCAGTTATATATATATAGTAGTGTTCACCTTGTAATAAAGGTGACATGAACCAACTCCTACTCCCAGCAAAGCAAAGGGCCAACAGCACACCTTACTTCACACCGAGTAAACTTCTACACATGATTGAAACTCAATAATAAATAGACAAACAATAAAGAATTAAATAAATAAACATCTCGTGAGACTGCACTAGACTCCAGGAACACAACGACGAGGACTGCCTAAACAATCTTCACGGCCGCGTTCTCGAAGGAAATACAATTAATACAATTAATAGCGTCTAATCAGTGCCAACAAAAACCATGTTTAGCACAAAGACGTTAATTAATACTACAAAGATAGATTCCTGGATCCTTGATAATGTAAACTTTGAAAGGACAGCTGATTAAGTTTTGCCAGTAAGGCAAAGATATCAAACGAATAAATTGGTGAAGTATTAGCCAGCAGGAGTGGGCTAACTCGGAAGACATCTTTCCTTGCAGCACGCTTTTAAATTTCTGATCAATCCAAAAGTTTGATCTATTTTTTAGCATCTAGATTGGTTTAAAATGGAGTAAAACCACAGAAAAAAAGTTTGATCAATTTTATGCATCTAGGTTGGTTGGTTTAAAATGAGGCAAAACCCCAAAAGAGAAGTTTGATCAATTTTCTGAGCATCTAAGTTGGTTTAAAGTTGGTTTAAAGTAGAGCAAAACTGGTTTAAAATGGAGCAAAACCCAGAAGAAAAGTTTGTTCAATTTTCTGAGCATCTGGGTTGGGTTAAAATGGAGCAAAACCCCAAGAGTAAGATTCTGACCTAAATAGAACTTTGATCCATGCAAAAGTCAGATTACCCCTGAAAATTTGACCAGATTCAGATCCATTTTTACCTAAAAACAAAACTCAAATTTTTACCTAAAAACAAAACTCAGATTTTTACCCCTGAAAATTTGACCAGATTCAAATCCATTTTTACCTAAAAAATGGACTCAAAAATCCATCTTTACCTAAAAACAAAACTCAAAAATCAAGATATAAACTCTAAAGAGAATATTGCTACCAAGTTAGCCTAGCTAAGAGGGCTAAACAATTATGTCCTTCATACATCTCAAGAGTCACACATCCTACAATAATTTATTTTAAATCCTTATTATCTGAAGACTTGGAGATAAAATGGCAAACGCTCATTAGCTAGGAGCGCTAAACAATTATATGTCCTTCATACATCTAAAGAGTCACACATCCTACCGTGTTCTATTTTAAATACTTTATTATCTAAAGACTTGGTAGATAAAATGGCAAGAAAACACTAGCTAAAACGGCAGAGTGAAAAGGTTTTATTCTTTGCTCCATTGAAAGTATAGTACTCAGAATACTCAGAACGAAAAATTTCCAACTCATTGCGTTTTTATTAAAACCTTTAGAAAGTACTACTCAGAATACTGTTGCATACATATTTAGGATATTTGAATCAGTTCCATGGCACCGACAGAATGTAGTGATCTTAGCAAAGAAAAAGCCATCATGAAATAATAAAAAAAAATGCATCGATAGGCAGATTGCAAGCAACAAAGAACCAAAATGAATTCATGAACAAGCAAATTCATGATGAATTTGCTAACAATTAAAACAGAAAAAGTAACAAAGAAAAACTATCTAATAAATAAAAGGCAAAATTATACTTGCATAAACCAACAGATTTCAAGCAGTAATTGCAACCCATGGAACTGGACCCTTCGTTGCAAATATTTGACAACCGTATGACCCTTTGATAAAAATTAAATTATTCAAAAACGATATGAAACAAGAGGTAAACCCGTTCCCTCTGGTAAAGAACAATAACCTAGTAATGAAATTAACAAAAAAAAGATCAGCACACATTTAGCTACGAAAAAACGATTTCTGATAATTCTAGAGCTATAACAATTCACATCAAACCCAAAAAGACCGATTTCAAATTAGATCCATAGAACCCATGATATGTGACAGGGCCTCAGATAGATAGTTGTGGTGGTCATTTTCAGCACAGAAACCCTCAGAGTGGTGCATGACATTGTTATCATCACAGGCCTCGAATCCGATAATAAACGTGTAACATGGAATCCGATAAAGACTCGAAAAAACAAAGGTAAAAGTCAAAGTCTTCTAAGAGGGAACATAAACACAAGGAATCAGCATGTAAAATTGTCAATCAGCACACAGCACATTAAAAGCGCTACTTAGACTGGGGCGACAATCAATCCATCATCATATTCCACATACAGTACAATAGAATACCAGTGCAGCTTCAGCCGAAAGATGGTGATATATGAAATAATCATATTCAATCAGAGACTAACAGGTTTTCTTCATCTTCAGCTGCACCATGACAAAAACAATATAAACCCTAACAAAAACATTCACAAGCTAAAGATCACCATCAAAAAACAGAACAGGAAAAGAAGTAATATCAAACCCTACCATCGTAAACGCAGAATCCAATAAAGCTGCACGTTTAGAGAAGAGACCAATACATGTCAGCAGTTAAATAGTAACAGTAGAAGCACAAAGCTACTCTGTGTCGCAAGACCTGCTAATCTGTCACTGTTGGCCTTATTTACGAGATGTCTTATCGTTGCTTAAGCTCCGGACATCAGATACCAAAGGCCACCGACATAATGTAGCTGAAACAGAATTAAGGAGGTCAGCTGGTGATGCATGATTCAATTTCCTCACACAAACTCGGCAAATATTTGGGTTTTAGTCATCACACCTCCCAAAGGATTCGAACCCAATAAATTGTTTAATACAAAAAGAACAAAAAGAAGAAGCTGAAGCAAAAACCGTGACAAACATCAAAGCAGTTCGACATTGAACCAGAGAGAAAGGAATCGCCGCTATATAGATGAAAAAAATAAGATGGGGCTTTAGGGTTAGGGTTTTAGAATTAGGGTTTGTTAGTAATGCTATGGAATCGCCGTTTTTTTTTTTTCTAAATAGAAACTGTGACCAGAGTCCAACCCGTCCCCTGCTTTTGCTTTTTAATGGGATATATTTTATTTTATTTTTCGGAATTAAATGTATGGTTATATTTTTTTTATTTTTTTTAATTAGATTAGATGTATAATGTTTTTAAATATGTATTTTGAATTTTCAATTAAACAAATTTAATTAATTAATAGTTTGTGTTTTTAGATGGAAAGGAAACAAGAGCAGCAAAGCTGCATAACACTGCCTCCTAATATTTTATTTATTATTATATATAGTTAATAATAGCAATAAACATGTTAAACTTAGATAGTTTAACTATTGACATATTACTATAGATAGTTTAACGTAATTATTTTATAATAATAACCTCAAGTTCACCATAATAAATAGTTTAACTATATGACTATTAACATGAACATGGTTAATGGTTCATGTGACTTAATCATTTTATACTGACATACATGTTTGAGGTGGTTTCTTCCCAACCCTTTCCTCTAGAATCCAACCCCTTTTATTCATTTGCTTTTGTTTTTATTTTATTATTTTTAAATGTTTATG
>CBVK0100286861.1:0-21977 GCA_900067695.1 Picea abies
CATCCGAAATGAAAGGAACCAAATGCATACATAAGAAGGTTATAACGATCAAATATGACACATACCATGATACCTCGGACCAATTACCTCATGGAACAAGAGTCCTCTCCGATGCAAGCCCAAGCCGGTAGTGATGGAAGCTGGTACTGCTGACAGGACAAAGCTGGCTAAGAAGAAGAAAGATGGGCCCTCCAGGGCCATGCTTAAGTTGCTCCTGCTCTCGGTACTCCATGTCTAGGCCCATGTGGGCCTCGAGACATGATCTCCTAGTTATCCCTAGATATCGAGGATAACATGGACCTAACATGTGTCACTCGACGGTGGGGCCACATGTCACCACCGTGATTAATGACAGTTGTACTACATGGACTTCGAGAGGTTAAGAAGTTCGGGCATTCGACATTCGGGGGAAAACTGTTGGAAGAACTTCTGAACCTCTGAAATCTTAGAGTCTCGAAGTCCCGAAGTTCTAAAGTCACGAAGCACCGAAGTGACATGGTTTGATGACATCACCTGGGGTGACGTGGGTACACAAGATGCATGCCATGTGTCAGTGTGTTTTGTTCTTTTGAAAGACTAATTTTTCCAGTTAGAACTTGACATGTGTCACCCCTCAAATTGGGCCACATCTCCACTTCTTGGAATCTTCCATGTAGCACCCGGGTGTGCAGTACTAAGTGGACCCCAAGAGTTCTCCAATTCGGTGTTCGGAAGGAATGAAGTGAGAGGAAAGAGAAACCCCCGAAGCTCCGAAGAGAGAATTAAATCATCGGGAGAGGACACACGACAGTATATCCCATGGTATGGAGGATTCAAGGCACAAGTAGTTGAGGTCGAGGACTTCTAGAGGCCCGAAGGTTGGAGTCCATCTCAACCATTGATCACGAAGGATGTGTGGCAGAAGATCTTGTTGTCTGAAGGAGTGGTACTCCAGAGGAATTGAGTTGAAGATTGTTGTGAGTAGAGAAATCCTGAAGGTCAGAGTTAATATCAACTGTTCATCGGGAGATGACACGTGGAGGCAAGAGAGAGGATCTCTGGTGAGTCGACACATCATGAGATTTGTAGAGAATTTATTTGGAAACCACCGAATCCCGGTGTCTAGGAGCTCATATCCACCATAGATCTAATTAAAGAATGAGGATCATCGATCTGTACGTCCTTTGAGTATTAAGAGAATTGGCGTTCAGAGGAAATGTATTGTAATGAAGTAGATCATCTGAAGCCCCAAAGTTTCGGATCCCCAGAGGCCTGAAGCACAATATAAGTGCCTATTTGTTAGCGCTAGGTCATAGCCTAAGGTCACATGAATTTGGGGGCCGAAGAAAAGGGTCTGGCACCTGAAATTTTGTTTTAAGAACAAAAAGGGCTTAGAGAAAGAGCATGTGAGGTTCTTGATTGTACAGAACTACACCTAAAGAAGTAAAGAAGGCATGTGAACCTGAAGAAGGGATATAGCATGGATCCAAGAGCCAATTCAACTCTGAGTTGGAAAAATCCATGTACAGGATTGCATCACTGAAAAGTTTTTTGCAGAATTAATAGCTATCAGATTAGATTCAACACAAAGTGTAGAGTGATGGATGATACACATATAGTCTACAGTCAAGAAGATGAAATCATAGGGATGAATGTCCAATTGGGTATGGAAGGAACCAACTCCAATGGACATAGAGGAGGAAAGGAGGAAGACATAAATCTGGCTGAGACCCTTAGAAAATTGCAGACAAATGTTTAGAGCCACAAGGCTGATAATGAGAGGCTTATAAAGGCTAAGGAATATCAGGAAGACTTCAATATGAAGTTGATGAAAATCCTAGACAAAAATGAAAATAAGTTGGATAAAGAGAGTGGCTCCAGCAAATTAGGAAGCCACGAGACCCCTGAGGGAAAAGGAAGATCAAGGAGTGGTAGTTGACATCATCATCACTCCCAAAGGCATTCCAACAGAACAACACACAACACTTCAAGTCCATCCCATGTTAGGAATCATAGGAGGTCTGGGGAGAATGAATTGAAAGGAGAAATGAATAAGATCAAACCTCTTACTTTTGATGGAGAGCACAAGAAGGATGAAGATGCTGTGACATAGTTGCTAGGCATGAGGAAGTACTTCCAATTGCATAACTATTCTTCTCATGCAGAAGGAAGAATTGCTATCTATTAGTTAAAAGGAAAAACATCCATGTGGTGGGATCAACTTGTGCAAGTGTAGCACCTTAGAGAAAAAAATGTGACTTGGAAGGAACTCAAGAATAATTTTGAGAAGAAATACCTGACCAAGAGGTATTATGACAAAAGTATGAAAGAGTTCTTTGAACTCAAGCTGGGCATCATGACTATTGAGGAATATGAAAGGAGATTTTTAGAATTGTTGAAGTATGTCTCTTTCATCAAGGATGAGACAATTAAGATTTAGAGGTACCTGAGTGGGATGCCATCTTTCATCAGTGATAAGATCTAATATGATGATCCCAAGACATTGGAGGAAACCAAAAGGAGAGAAAAGTGTTTATATGATCAACAAAAAAGAAAGCCTACTTTCAAAAGAGCTTGGGAAGAAAATAATTTTTTTAAGAGGGAACAGAGGCAGAAGGGGAACAAGCCACCATTTTTTAGAAATAATCCTCAAGGACAACCATCTTTTAGAGAGAGCATAATGGCCGAGGTAGGTGGGAAAAGGCCAAGGCAGACACCCGTTCAATGTTGGGGTTGTAGAGGAGACCATAAGTATAGAGATTGTCCTCACAAAAGTGACAAAGTGAGAGTTGTACACAATGTACAACAAGCATAAACCATGGGTGACATGGGCATAAGTGTACCTAGGATCTATGAAACCCTGGACAACAAGAAAGCAGTGTTTCAATTGCACATGATTGAAGTAGAAGGTATGATCAATAACCATGCCTTTACTATTTTAATAGATTCATGAGCTAGTCATAACTATATAGATCCTAAGGTAGTGGAAAGACTACTTTTTCCAAGAAGCAAGCATGAGAAATCTTGGTTGGTACAACTGGCTACAGGAGACAAGAGAAAAGTTGTTGAGCTGGTTAAATCATATTCAGTGGACATGAATGGGCTAAGTACCAAATAAGATTTGAACATCCTTCCATTGGGTTCATATGAATGTCTAATTGGTATGGATTGGTTGGACCAACACCATGTTGTCTTAGACTATCATAACAAGGCATTCACTTGCTTGAATGAGGAAGGGAACCCAAGAACAGTCCAAGGAATTCCAAGAGAAGTTACTATCCGAGAGATATTAGCAATGCAGCTAAAGAAGTGTTACAGGAAGGGATGCCAAATATTCACAGCTCATATGGAGGAAGCACCTAAGGATAAGGTGCCAAATATGTGATGCAGGAGCATCGCGGGTAGCAACCACGTACGGAGGTGGAAGACAGCTGGGACAAGTGCCAGCACATTTCAACACATTGGCAATAGTGTTTTAGAATGTTTTGAAATAAATGTGCGGGTATTAAATAAATAAATTAAGTGGAGACGCACTTGTAGATTGTAATCAGACCTTGAGCGTCCCGCTCTCGTCTAAAGGATTAAGAGGCATTTATGCTAGTAAATGTAAGTGGGTAGAATTAAATTCTAGATTAGACAGTTTTAGGAGCGGAGGGAAAACCGACTGTAGACACCCTCATATTGTATCATTGTAACATTGTCAATCAAGGAGAGAATAGGAGAGTAGAAGAAGAGAGCTGTGTAAAGTAGAAACCCATGTACAGAAGTTCTGGATTAATACAAAGATCTTTAGTTCAGACTCATGGTGTTCAATTGTTTTCTGTGTTTGTACATGCTGATTGATATATGCTTCTTACTCTCTATTATGCATTTTCTTTGATGCGTGAATGTATGATTTCATATTTAATGTCTGAAATCTGAAGAGAGGGAGAGTAAGGAATGAGTTTCAATTGTTTCTCTGTCTGAGCAAGAGTTTTCCTGCAAGGAGTGTAGCGAAATTGTCCGCAAGGTGTGCATTGACAAAAATCAGAGTTCGTCTCTGAAAGCTCAGGAGGGATAACATTGTTCTCATTCTCGCAGAAGTGCAAACTAAGCACAGGAGCTGTGCAAAGTGTGTGCTGGCCGAGTAGAGTCTCAGAGTTTGCAACCTGAGGGAGTTGTTGAAGGACTATTGTTGCAAAGAGAGTGTGCAGAGTCTAAGAATTCAAATACTTGGAAGTATTTGAAGGGTTGCCGCAAGGAATGTGTGCAGGAGTCTTTTTGAAGACTCAAGTTTGTGGTAAAATCTCAGAAGAGTTAGTGCCTTGAAGTGTTGAAAGGAGGCATAGAAAAGTTGTTTTGTAGGTGGACAAGTTTCATGAAGGAATACCTCGTTCATTTCGCAGGAGTTGTCAAGGAGGCATTGGATGGTCGAAATTCTCCATGGAGAATTCGCAAAGTCCAGAGAGCCGTTAGATCTTGTAGAGGAGAAAGAAGGATTATGGTGATTGTTTTTCTAAGTTTAAGCTCAGAAGAAAAAGAGCCGTAGGATCTGAGCCAACAGGGGCCGTTGGATCGCTCATGAATACTCATTTAGGAGTTCAGAGGTTTGAAGGTGCAGAAGAATCCAACAATGGAGAGTGGACAGGTGGCATACTTGTTGACATGGAGGTCAGACTTTCGTTGACCATTTCGGGGTTTCGTGAGTTGGAGAACTGAAAGCCTTGTAATGAGATTCGTGAAATCGTGAAGTGCGAAGTCCCGAAGGGGAAAAAAGATTTGTGTGGGGCCAGCTATTGGTGAAGTGTGTCAGAACTCGACATTTCAGCAATTCGGAGGATAGGAAGTCGAGACTTTTGTCCCGAAAGTCCCAAAGTCGCGAATTGCGATAGGGAGTAACGAGGAGTTTGTGATCTCAACACTTCGGGTGTCGATATGTAAAGGAGGCAGCGCTTCGGGAAGCGAAGTCATGAAGTGCCGAAGCTGGGCACGAGGAATGTGTTTTAGAACCACAAGGTGGGCCCATGTGATAAATAGGTGGACACGTGTCACCTAGAAAAAGGAGTCAACACTCCATTGACTTCTTGCATCTCGAGAATTCGTGAGATAAGAGCATGGGGACTCGACGTTGGAACTCGTGAAGTGGCGAGTAACGAGAGGTGCTAGTGTTAAGTCTAGGCGGTGGTAACGCATAGAGGGCACTGACAAGGGAAGGAGCCATACCCGTATCAACATTTCGGGTATCGCGAGATTGGGAAGGAAGAGTCAGGAGTTTCGACTCACAAAATCGTGAGTGGCGAGTTGTGACAAGCACCTTCTGGGTTAGGCCTTAGTCATAGTGCTGTGGTCGCACGAAGAAGTGAAGATCACACCTAGTGCTGTTCGTGCAGGGGAGCTTCCGAAGGACCTATGGATTGATTGGAAGGAGATTCCAATAGGGAATCAAAAGATCCAATCTGGCTCAAAGGAAACAAAGAACGATCCTATGAGTGGACTTCGGCCCGAGGGTCGGGGAGGCCTGTGTCATTGTGGTATTAGAGAAGAGAAAAATTTCTTTACTTTCTGTAGCAGGGAAAATAAAGATTCACCTTTCCACCAAGAAGAAGAGATAGGAAAACACCCTATCCGTCAGAGGAGAGGGAAATTCCAGAAGAAAGGGGTAGGCAGGTGCCAAATCCAGCCATGGAAAGAGAGATGCATGACATACACGCCAAACTCGTGGACGTGGAAATAAAATAGAGGCACACAAATGGTGTTGGAGATGTTAGTGAATCTGAAAGTGAAGATGAAGTTGGACATGAAGGAGAAGAAGTTGCAGCAGAGGATGCAACAAATGAACGTCTGATTAGGGCGGTTGGAAGAATGAGTGCTAGGGAAAAAATGGACATTCCAGTATATGAGGGAAACCTGGATGTTGAAGAGCTTCTAGACTGGATTAGAGCTTTGGACACGTATTTTGACTATGAAGATGTCGAGGAAGACAGGAAGGTCAAACATGCTGTCAAAAGATTGAAAGGACATGCAGCATTGTGGTGGGATGAGCTACAAGCTGACAGACGCTGCAAAGGCAAGCAAACAATCAAGAGTTGGGATAGGATTGTTGCAAATATGAAGGCAAAATTCATTCCTAGGGATTACCAGATTGCTCTGTTTCAGAGAATGCATAATTTGAGACAGAAGCTGATGTCAGTGAAGGAGTACATTGAAGAGTTCTACAAGCTAAACATTAGGGCAAGTCATCATGAAAGTGATGATGAAAAAGTTGCTAGATATATGAATGGTATATGATACGACATTCAGGATGAGATGAGCATGATGACCATCCGAACGGTGGAAGATGCTTATCAAATGGCTCTGAAAGCTGAAGAGAAGTTGAGCTGAAAGAAGGGTCAAAGAGGTCGAGGGAGAAGTCAAGCCAGAGGCAAAGAAATTTCCCAGGATAGGAACCAGAAACCAAAAGAAGATTGGAAGAAACCTCAGACTCAAACTAAGAGAGGTGGAAGTTCACAGAGGGGATAGTATGCTGATGGAAACACTTTTCCTCATGCTAGAGGTAGAGGAAGAGGAAGAGGTGGAGTGGTGAAATGATTCACATGTGGAAAGGTTGGACACAAGTCTTATGAATGTCCAGATAAGAAGAAAGAAGGAGGTGAGACTCACATTGCCGAAGCACAAAGGCAGAATGTTGAGGCAGAGGATGCTAAAGGTGGAAACTCACTGGTGATGCGAAAAGTTCTCTTGAAACCAGAAAAGGAGGAGGAGAATCCAATGCAAAGGAACATTCTTTTTTGGACTGCTTGCAATACCAAATATAGGGTATGCAAAGTCATCGTGGATAGTGGTAGCATAGACAATCTCGTTTCTATGGAGATGGTAGAAAAGCTGGAGCTGGAGACTATTGAACATCCAAGTCCATACAGAGTTTCATGGCTACAAAAATGACATCAGGTAAATGTCACTAAACAATGTTTAGTTGAATTTAAGATAGGAGGATATAACGATAAGATATTGTGTGATGTCATTCCCATGGATGTTTGTCATCTATTACTGGGTAGACTATGGCAATATGATAGGAATGTGATTCATGAAGGGGGAAGAACACATACACCCTAGAGAAGAATGGGAGAACTCACATGCTGTTGCCGATTAAGGACCAGGAAGTAAAACCTGAAGTAAGAAACGTTGTACTTCTCATGAGTGGGAAGGAACTTCTTACAGAGGTTAAGAAGAAGGAGGAACCACAATTCATTGTGGTCAGGAAGCATAAAATTGTTTTGACCAGCACAAGAGTGGATGATCTACTAGAGGAAATCCAACAACTACTGGAGGAATTTGTTGATATAGTAGTGGACGAACTACCTTGTTCATTGCCACCTATTAGAAGTATAAGTCATCACATTGATCTTATACCTGAAGCTAGTTTACCAAACAAGGCAGCATACATATTGACACCGTAGGAGAATGAAGAGGTCAAAAGACAGGTCCAGGATTTAATGGACAAAGGGTTGATTAGAGAAAGCTTGAGTCCATGTGCTATTCCGACAGTGCTTAGTCCAAAGAAAGATAGAGGCTGGAGGATGTGTACTGAATTGCGGGCAATCAACAAGATAACCATCAGATATAGATTCCCATTGCCAAGAATGGATGATTTGATGGATTTCTTAAGTGGGGCCAAATTTTTTTCAAAAATTGATTGGAAAAGTGGTTATCACCAAATTCGTATGAGAGAAGGAGACGAATGGAAGACAACATTCAAAACCAATGAAGGGTTGTGTGAATGGCTTGTCATGCCATTTGGTCTAACAAATGCGTCGAGTACTTTCATGAGGTTGATCAACGAAGTCCTGAAGGAGTTCATCGAAAAATTTGTCATAGTATACCTTGATGACATATTGATTTTCAGTAAAACAGAGGCAGAGCATCTGAAACATTTGGCTACAGTGATGTGGAGGCTACAACAAGAGAAGCTGCTGATAAATATGAAGAAATCCTCATTCATGAAGATGAAGCTCATTTATTTGGGTTTTGTTATTTCTGCAGATAAGTTGAGGATGGATCTAGATAAAGTGGAGGTAATTAAGAATTGGCCATCGCCAAATAATATTTTTGAAGTTCGAAGTTTTCATGGATTTTCTAGTTTCTACAGGAAGTTCATTAGGAATTTCAGTGGAATTAGTGCATCGATGATGGACACAGTGAAGAAAAGACATAAGTCTTTTCACTGGACAGAAGAAGCAGAGAAAAGCTTCAATTTGTTGAAAAGGAAAATCACGGAACAACCAATTTTGGTGTTGCCGGATTTTAAAAAGACATTTCAAGTAAAATGTGATGCAAGTGGATTTGCAATAGGGGCAATCTTGAGCCAAGAAGATAGGCTGATAGCATACTTCAGCGAGAAGCTGAATGAAACCAAAGTGAAATACTCCACATATGACAAAGAATTTTATGTGGTCATATAGGCACTGAAGAAGTGGAGGCACTACTTGATTCCTAAGGAGTTTGTCTTATACAGTGACAATCATGCTTTGCAATTTGTGACTCAACAAGAGAAGTTGAATCAAAGGCATGTTAAATGGGTTGAATACATGCATAATTTTACTTTTGTAACTAAGCATATTTCTGGAACTGCTAACAAAGTTGTTGATGCTTTGAGCAGGAAGTGTTTGCTTATGCAGGAGTTCAGAGTCAAAACGTTGGGTTTTAATGATATCAGAAACATGTACAGAGATGATTCAGATTTTAAAGAAGTGTATGAGGCGATTGAGAATCCAATTCTTAGGGGCAGAAGCCAATGGGTCGAATACATGATCCAAGATGGATTGTTATTCAGGGGTAATCAGTTATATATTTCAAAGGGCTCCATGAGGGAGAATCTGTTGAAGGAGAAACACAATGGAGGATTGGCTGGGCATTTCGGTCATGACAAGACATTCTCAAGGTTAAATGAGTCATATTTTTGGCTAGGAATGAGAGAAGACGTCAAACCATTCGTGGACAGATGTAGAATTTGTCAGCATTCAAAAGGAAAGAGGTAGAATGCAGGCTTATATCAACCGTTACCCATACTTGAGAGGCCATGGGATGTAGTAAGCATGGACTTCATATTGGGGTTGTTGAGAACCAAAAGAGGGTTCGAGTCGATCTTTGTAGTGGTGGATAAATTTTCTAAGATGGCACACTTCATACCGTGTCAGAAAACTAGTGACGCAACTCACATTGCGAATCTGTTTTTCAAAGAAATTATTCGACTTCATGGCTTGCCAAGGAGCATAGTTTCGGACCGAGACACCAAGTTCGTGGGACATTTCTGGAGAACCTTATGGAAAAAGATGGGAACAAACTTGTCGTTCAGTTCAGCTTATCATCCCCAGACGGATGGACAGACAGAAGTTGTGAACAAAAGTTTGAGAGACTTGCTAAGGAGCTTGGTGACAGAACACCACATTCAGTGGGACAATATTCTGCCATGGGCGGAATTTGCTTATAATGATTCGCTTAACAGGAGCATAGGGAAGAGTCCATTCCAAATTGTTTATGGGACACAACCAAGAGGAATTTCTGAACTGAGGGATTCATAATGGGATGAGATAAGAAGTGCTAGTGCAGAAAATTTTGCCGAAGCAATGAAGGAACTTCACAGCCAGGTGAAGGAGAGGTTGCAGAACTTGAGCCAGGAGTATAAGCGTAGAGCAGATCAACACAAGTGACAACTTCAGTTCGAATTTGGTGATTTGATTCTTGCACACTTGAGAAAAGAAATGTTCCCGAGAGGAACATACAATAAACTGAAAATGAAGAAAATTGGACCATGTAAGGTCTTAAAGAAATTTGGGGCAAATTCTTATGAGAATGAATTACCCGATGGGATCGGAATTTCTCCGATATTCAACATATCAGATTTGTACCCATACAAAGTTGGAGAAGACAGTGAAAAACCAGAGGTTCAGTGGACAAAACAGATGCCAGTTGCAGAGAAACCACATATGGAAAGCATACTGGACAAAAGAGTTAGCAAAAGGACTAGAAGAAGGGAATATTTTGAATACTTGGTCAAGTGGAAGGGACATCCAGTTGAAGATGCCAACTGGGAAAATGAAGCCGAAATCCAGAAGCATGGACAGACTGTGTGAGAGCTCATGGACAGGAGCCCATGAAAATTTTCAAGCGAGGGAGTATGATGCAAGAGCATCGTGGGTAGCAAGCACGTACAGAGGCGGAAGATAGCTGGGACAAGCGCCAACACATTTCAACACGTTGGCAAGAGTGTTTTGGAATGTTTTGAAATAAATGTGTGGGTATTAAATAAATTAATTAAGTGGAGGTGCACTTGTAGATTGTAATCAGACCTTGAGCGTCCCGCTCTCGTCTGAATGATTAAGAGGCATTTATGCTAGTAAATGTAAGTAGGTAGAATTAAATTCTAGATTAGACAGTTTTAGGAGCGGAGGGAAAACTGACTATAGACACCCTCATATTGTATCATTGTAACATTATCAATCGAGGAGAGCATAGGAGAGCAGAAGCAAAGAGCTTTGTAAAGTAGAAACACATGTACAAAAGTTCTGGATTAATACAAAGATCTTTAGTTTAGACTCATGGTGTTCAATTGTTTTATGTGTTTGTACATGCTGATTGATATATGCTTGTTACTCTCTGTTATGCATTTGCTTTGATGCGTAAATGTATGATTTTATATTTAATGTTTGAAATATGAAGAGAGGGAGAGTAAGGAATGAGTTTCAATTGTTTCTCTATCTGAGCAAGAGTTTTCCTGCAAGGTGTGCGTTGACAAAAATCAGAGTTCGTCTCTGAAAGCTTAGGAGGGATAACATTGTTCTCATTCTCGCAGAAGTGAAAATTAAGCATAGGAGCTGTGCAAAGTGTGTGCTGGCCGAGTAGAGTCTCAGAGTTTGCAACCTGAGGGAGTTGTTGAAGGACTGCTATTGCAAAGAGAGTGCGTAGAGTCTAAGAGTTCAAATACTTGTAAGTATTTGAAGGGTTGCTGCAAGGAATGCATGCAGGAGTCTTTTTGAAGACTCAAGTTTGTGGTAAAAGCTTAGAAGAGTTAGTGCCTTGAAATGTTGAAAGGAGGCGTAGCAAAGTTGTTTTGCAGGTGGACAAGTTCCATGAAGGAATACCTTATTCATTTCGCAGGAGTTGTCAAGGAGGCATTGGACAGTCGGAATTCTCCGTGGAGAATTCGCGAAGTCCCAAGAGCCGTCAGATATTGTAGAGGAGTAATAAGGATTATGGTGATTGTTTTTCTAAGTTTAAGCTCAGAAGAAAAAGAGTCGTAGGATCTGAGCCAACAGGGGCCATTGGATCCCTCATGAATACTCATTTCAGAGTTCAGAGGTTTGAAGGTGCAGAAGAATCCAACAGTGGAGAGTGGATAGGTGGCATACTTGTCAACACGGAGGTCAGACTTTCGTTGACCATTTTGGGGTTTCGTGAGTTGGAGAACCAAAAACCTTGTAACGAGATTCGTGAAATCGCGAAGTGTGAAGTCCCGAAGGGGAAAAAAGATTTGTGTGGGGCCAGCTATTGGTGAAGTGTGTCAGAACTTGGCATTTCGATAGTTCGGAGGATAGGAGGTCGAGACTTTTGTCCCGAAAGTCCCGAAGTCACAAATTGCAATAAGGAGTAACGAGGAGTTTGGGATCTTGACACTTTGGGTGTCGGGATATAAAGGAGGCAACGCTTCGGGAAGCGAAGTCACGAAGTGCTGAAGCTGGGCATGAGGAACACATGTTAGAACCACAAGGTGGGCCCGTGTGATAGATAGGCGGACATGCGTCGCCTAGCAAAAGGATTCAACACTCCGTTGACTTCTCACATCTCGAGAATTCGTGAGATAAGAGCATGGGGACTCGACGTTGGAACTCACAAAGTGGCGAGTAGCGAGAGGTGCTAGTGTTAAGTCTAGCCAGTGGTCACATGTGGAGGGTGCTGACAAGGGAAGGAGCCATACCCGTATCAACATTTCGGGTATCACGAGATTGGGAAGGAAGAGTCAGGAGTTTCGACTCATCAACTCGCGAGTGGCGAGTTGTGACAAGACCCTTCTGGGTTAGGCCTTAGTCATAGCACTATAGTCGCACAGAGAAGTGGGGCTCGCACCTAGTGCTGTTCACGCAGGGGAGCTTCTGAAGGACCCGTGGATCGATTGGAAGGAGATTCTAGCAGGGAATCAAAAGATCCGATCTGGCTCGAAGGAAACAAAGAACGATCCTATGAACGGACTTCGGCCCGAGGGTTGGGGAGGTCTGCATCAATATGGAAGATCATGCAGTCCTGAAAGATTTTGAGGATGTGTTTAAGGAGATCCTAGGACTACCCCAAAAGAGAGATATTGATTTCTCTATAAATTTGATGCCGGGAGTAGCTCGAGTATCAAATACTCCCTACAGAATGAGTGCACCAGAGATAAAGGAGTTGCAAATCCATCTTGAAGAGATTATGAACAAGGGGTATATACGCCCAAGTGTGTCACCTTGGGATGCCCCTATTGGCACAGGGGAAAACCCATGGTTCAACTCTAACAATGCACCAAAAATCCCTAACTATTGGCCCTTTCGACAACTCTTGCGAAGCAGATGCAGTCTCACCTGAAGTAGAAATGGGGGGTTGCAGGACACAAGTGTCTACAACCAGAAGAAATGCAAGTGGATCCAAGGAAATAATACACATTGATCTAGTTATTCTCACCAAACATAAACGTACTTCACACAATTATATTCCAGATCTAACATAGTCATGCAATAATAGAATAACAAAAGGCAGAAGAACACAACATCAACCACATAGACACAAAATATACATGGTTCACCCTCTCCCTAGGGCTACGTCCACAGAACTGCGTTTCTTGATATTATATGAAAACATACAGTTCTGATCTATGCTCTTAGTTTGTAGATCTCTCTCTCTCTCTCTCTCTCTCTCTCTCTCTCTCTCTCTCTCTTCTTCTCTCCCCTCCCTACGCACCCAACTACAGGGTTGATCCTCGCACTCAGCTGAAGATATTACAATACCAGAAGGCTCTCACACACAACACTTCTCTCTCACACAAAAATCACTCAACAATAATGATCCACCTTGGACAAACTCAGACCCAACCTCTCCCAGGTCCTCTAGAACTTTATTTATACATTACAATGACTCACTGACAACCTTAGGCCAGAACCTAGGTGTCCAAAACCTAAAAGACCAAAAACCTAAGTGTCTAAACCCTAGGTCAACTTGACCCGCATTTTTTGGGCTTCACCAGTCTGTCTTTCCTTCTTTCCCATGAGGTGCTCCCAAGCACCCATTGGTGGATTTTTCTGCTTATTGAGTTGTTCTCGATCCATCTTCTTTGCTGATCTGTTCTCCTTGATATTCTCATCCAACGACTCATTTTCTTGTACTTCGCTCCTTCTTTTTTGCTTCTTTGGCCACATTGACCCAATCTCAGTCCATGCATCTTCCGTGCAGTTCTGACTTCATCTTTTCTTTTCCTTTTTCTTCGCTTACTTCCTTAATCCATACCGAAGGGCCAACAATCCCTCAACACTCACTTATGACTCGTCCCAAGGCACTATAGGTTTGAACCTTATATTTTTCTTTGACTTCAGACTGCGCAGAGCAGCTTGTGATTTCTTCTCTATCCTTCCCCACTGTTTGTAGACTGTCTTTTCTGTGTCTGGTACCTAGTTTCAACTGCACCTGGTACCTAGACCCTTTGTCTTCTGGTCTTATTAAGGGCTGCAAGGTAGCTGGTTGTCATAGTACAATTTCAACCGACTCCTGTTCACCAAACCTTCCTTCCACTCTCCATTCAAAGTCTTCAACTACGCAGCTCCTCCTTTCGTGACATAGACAACCTCATATGGCCCAAGCCAATGTGTCCTGAACTTCCCTGGATGCTTTATGAACTTGTCCTCTAGAACTTTATTTATACATTACAATGAATCACTGACAACCTTAGGCCAGAACCTAGGTGTCCAAAGCCTAAAAGACCAAAAACCTAAGTGTCTAAAACCTAGGTCAACTTGACCCACATTTTTTGGGCTTCACCAGTTTGTCTTTCCTTCTTTCTTGTGAGGTGCTCCCAAGCACCCATTGGTGGCTTTTTCTGCTTATTGAGTTGTCCTTGATCCATCTTCCTTGCTAATCTGTTCTCCTCGATATTCTTTTCCAATGACTCATTTTATCGTACTTCGCTCCTTCTTTTTTGCTTCTTTGGCCACATCGACCCAATCTCAGTCCATGCGTCTTTCGTGCAGTTCTGACTTCGTCTTTTCTTTTCCTTTTTCTTCACTTTCTTCCTTAATCCATACCCAAGGGCCAATAGTCCCCCAACACTCACTTGTGACTCATCCCAAGGCACTACAGGTTTGAACCTTATGTTTTTCTTCAACTTCAGATTGCGCGGAGAAGCTTGTGATTTCTGCTCTATCCTTCCCCATTGTTTGTAGACTGTCTTTTTTGTGTCTGGTACCTAGTTTCAACTGCACCTGGTACCTAGACCCTTCGTCTTCTGATCTTACTGAGGGCTGCGAGGCAGCTGGTTGTCATAGTACAATTTAAACCGGCTCCTGTTCACCAAACCTTCCTTCCACTCTCCATTCAAAGTCTTCAACTGTGCAACTCCTCCTTTCGTGACATAGAAAACCTCATATGGCTCAAGCCAATGTGTCCTGAACTTCCCTAGATGCTTTATGAACTTGTTTTCATATACCAATACTAGATATCCTTGCTTAAAGGATTTCTTCTTGATATGTCTGTCATGAAATGCATTTTCTCTTTCCTTCTACACCTGCTGATGGAATCCTGCAATAAACCTATCTTCCTCCAATTCGACCAACTGGGCGAGCCTCTCTTGAAAAACACCAGTGCCATCCATATCTATAAAGGCTACAATTCTTAGACTAGGAACCAAATATTTCATAGGTACAACTTCTTCAAGACCATAAACCAACTTAAAGGGAGTCTGCATTGTCTGCTTCTTGCAAGTAGTTCTATAGGCCCATAACATTGCTAGTACTCTCAAATCCCAATCATCCCTATTCACACTGCAAATATTTTTCAACGCTCTCTCCAAGATCTTGTTGAATGTTTCAACTATCCCATTCACTTGTGGATGGTATGGAGTGCTCTTTTGATGATGAACTGCAAATTCCTGAGTTAAGGCTTCAATAGTCTTATTAATAAAGTGTGTGCCTTGATCCCTCATAAGGATCTTCGGGCATCCAAACCTGGTTATGATGTCATCAAATATAAATCGTGCAATTGTAGTTTCACTACAGTCCTTGACTGCTCTTACTTCTGGCCATCTGGTCAAATACTCTGTTGCAGTAATGATATATCTTGCTCCTGTGTGCTTTCCTAGTGGGTTTATAGGTCCCACAAAATCAATGGCCCATTTTTCAAATTCCTGTAAGGTTAGCTGGGGTGATAAAGGAATCTCATATCTTTTGGAAGGTTTCCCAACTCATTGGCATACATCGCAGGCTTTGTAGTAATCCTTTGCATCCTTGTGTAAAGTGGGCCACCAGAGGCCAACTTTAAGAACCTTTTGTGTTGTTTCTTTTCCTGCGTATTGTTCTCCCGCGATGCCTTCATGTGCTTCTGCCAGAATCAATGATATTTCTACCTCCATAACACATCTCCTCAAGATCTCATCAGGTCCCATCTTATATAGTTGTTCAACTATGAGTGAAAAATCTACAGCATGAACGCCCAACTATTTCTTCTAAATGACTGTATATTCACGCGGTGCCATCCTTGTAGACAGGAACTGGACTATCTCGGCGAAGTGATCATCAACCTTTCTGATGTCCAACAACTGTGCATATGGCAGTGTATCCTCTAGACTAGTAGGTTCCTCTCCATGCTCTAATTTGGACAAGTGGTCAGGTCCCTTGTTCATTCTCCCTGGCTTGACCACAATTTCAAAATCATATTCTTGAAATAATAGAAGCCATCTGCATATTCTTCCCCCCAACATTGTCTTTTTGACTAGGTATTTCAACGCAGAGTGATTAGTGAACATCTTAAAGTGTCCTCCCAACAAGTAGTGACGAAATTTTTGCAGCGTGTACACCATGGTTAACCCTTCTCTCTTAGTGGTAGTCTAATTTATCTCAGGTGTTGAAATCTTCTTGCTAGCAAAGGCTAATGGATGGTCAATGTCTCATGCTCCTTATTGTGCTAGCACTGCTCCCAATGCAATAGAACATGCATCAACATGCACATGAAATTCCTTACTCCAATATGGGAAAACCAAAATAGACGCAGTAACCATTTTCTGTTTCAGTGTGTTGAAGCTTTGTTGGCATTCTTCTGTCCATTGGAACTGGCAATCTTTCTTCAAAATCTTCTCCATGGGTGCTATAATCTGTGCATATCCCTTAATGAACTTCCTGTAGTATCCAGTATGTCCCAGTGCAGTGCACAACTTTCTGACTGAAGTAGGAGGGGGTAGATCAACAATAATGACAATCTTAGATAGATCTAACAACAATCCCTGCTTACACACAATATGGCCTAGCAACACTCCAAAGGGTGAAAAGAAGATGCACTTCTTTAGGTTCAGGGCAATCTGACATTTCTTTCACTTATCCAACATTAGTCTTAAACATTCAATATGATTTTGCAATAAGATAAACGCAGTCCAATCATCAAAATATGATTCCAGAAATTTATGTAAAAACTCCTTGAATGCTTCAACCACCACCCTAGAAAAGATGGTTGGTGCATTCTTCTATCCAAAACGACATCACTGTGTACTGGTAGGATCCCCATTCTATTGCAAATGTGTTCTTATGGTGATCTTCCTTGGCAATACTGATCTGATGATACCCTAAAAATCCATCCATGAAGGAGTAGACCTTCTGTCCTCCCACATTGTCTAACACTTCGTCAGTAAATGGTGTAGGGAATGGGTCATGAAAACATGCATCGTTCAACTTCCCAAGATCTACATAGATCCTGATCCCTCCTGTCTTCTTATCCTTCACCACCATAGGGCTAATCCATTCTGATTCTTCAATAGGCTCTATGATTCCTTCTTCCAACATTTTGTCTAACTCAATATTGACTTTCTCCTTATATTTGGGATTCAATCTGTAGGGTCTCTACTTGACTGGCCTTGCATCTGGTTTCAAGGGGATCTTCATCTCTCCCATGGGCCCTTTAATGCCCTTCATATCAGTGAAATTGGTTGGAAACAAGTCCTGGTATTCATGCAATAATTCAGTGATCTTGTCAATAGTGGTAGCATCCCAATAATCTCCAATGTTTGTGAGTTTTGGTGCTTGCTCCGTTCCAATGTTAACTCTCTTGATTTTAATTGGATGTCCAATAAAAGGTAGTTCAACTCTTGGTCCTTCTACGTCTCTCTATCCTTCTGTTTCTGCAATTTTTACATTCCTAGGATCATCGTCTTCATCTGCATTGATACTGTAACAACCTTGCAGTTTCTGAAGATGTGCAGTCCATTCATCCTCTTCTTGCTCAACAGGGTGGGTGGGTGCCTCCTCAAAGACTCTCCATCTTAAAATTTGTAATGCTTGATCCATTGTAGGGTACTGAATTTCAAATAAAAATGTAGCTACAAATTTTTGAGTCATACCTTTCCAATTTGCAGTGGTGAGGCACAATTATGCTTGAAGATACCAATTGATAGGGGTTTTGTCCAAAGTGTTAATAAATTTATGCACCCACTTCTCTTGAGGAATGCTCATAACTTCGCACATGGTCCTTCAGACATCTTTGATCTGTGTATCTAAATTCACACCCTTCTACTTGTTCTGAAAAGCGTACTATCATCAAAGTGCGACATTGCACCCAGTCCGCGATGTTCTTTTTATGTGTTTCCCACAATCTTGCTGGAGTTGCTTTCAAGGCCTCATCTAGTGCCAACAACCTTTGTTGTACTGGTACAATTTCTTCGAATTTTGATAAGAAGGTTTCTAAATGAATTAAACCATCAAATGTGGGCAAGTTACTTACTTCTGTTCCAATCCAACAAACGTCCCTGGTCAGTTTAGCACATCTCCACATAGATACTTTGTACATTTTGTTTTGCCAGTTCTCTAGTGCTTCTTCTGAGTCTGACGAGCATGCGCTGTCACTTTGCCAGCTTAAATTCCTATCTACTATAGGATTAATGTAATCCTGTTGTCTTGCTGTCAATTTGTATATATTCTCAAGTTCATAAGAACAATCTTCTTCTCTAATGGGTTCTGTATATGTGCGACCTTCATTAGGATCAAGCAGTGCAATGACCCTAAGGCCATAACCTTCAAATGTAAATAATATTTTCTTTAAATCAACAAGAGTATAATTATTGAAAGCCCAATCAATTCCTAATAGCACGGGATAAGGACAACTATCATCAACTATCTCAATCACCTCAAAGTTTGCAAATGTCCTTACCCTGTCGATGTCCACAGGGACATGCTCCAGTCTCCCAAAGGGGATTATTGCCTGTTGATTATCCATTCTGAGCATGATAGGGGAGTAAATCAACTTAGGTTTTCCCATTAGGTCCCAGGTCTGCTTCATCATAACATTGACTTCTGACCCTAAGTTGAGGACCACATAGTCTATATCATAATCTCCAATATGGACATTAAGGTGTAGTTCCTTATTTGTCCTTCTCTTCCTAGATACATGATGTATTGGTCTATTCAGCAGGTGATCTATCCTGCCTATCTCATATTGTCTTATCAAATTTTTTATTTCTTGTACAACTCTTTCATCCTTGATCAAATTAATGCAAGTACATAATAATTCCATGAGTTTTCTTACCTCTTTTCTTTCTCTAGGTGAAGCAGACTAATCAAATTCTAGATGCATTCCACATTCTCTCACTTCTGGTTGTGTCTTTGATGAAGAAGCCTGATATCTTCCAAATTATTTTCTCGCCTCCTCAAATGATTGATTTTCTTTCCTTGCATCTAACACTTGTGTCTTCTCTGTATCTCTTATGACCCTTGATCCTTCTGTAGTCTTTCCCAGGGTCACTATGTCTTCTCCAATAACAGTGCCTTCTTTAGTGATAAAAACAACTCTGGGATCCTCTGTGTGAGGTTTTGCTGAGATTAGTTGTACTTGCTAGTTACCTCTTTGTCTCTCCTGAAGTTTGGCTAACAACACAGGACAATCTTCAATGACATGTTCGAATGAGTTGCAGTAGCTGCAAGTGGTACAAGGGTTATGATAGTCCCTTGCAAAGTGTCCTAGCTGTGCACAGTTATAACAAATGATTTGACCTCAACCTCGACCCATGCCTCCTGCTCGTCCTCTTCCTATGAATCCACCGCAAGGTTTGAAGCTTCCTCTTCCTAGATAGTTAAACTACGTAGTATTTCTTTCCTGCTGTACTTTGTCTTGAATCCTATATGTGTCTCTTGATATTTCATGCAAGAGGTCATAAGCTCTACAATCCTTCTCATTATGCCCCACAGATTTATAGAATGTGTAGTAAAGATTTGTAGGTGTCTGAACATATTTTTTCATGTAATATCATTCGCCGGGGTGATGTCTATTTCTACATACCTCACACCAAGGTAGAGTAACCTGCTTCAAAGGGCTCAGAGCTTCAAAATCCAAGTACTCATGAAATATGGGACAATGATCCTTGTCATGGCCTTTTGATTTTCATCTAATACACCAAAGGTCTTCTCTTCTATATTTTCCCTTATCTTTCTTCATATATTAGACCTGTAGAGATAGGCTAGTTAACTGACTCAAGATTTGACTCATACCTGAGCTAGATTCTCCCATAGGGGTTGATTATAGTTTCATGGCGATCTCCAATGCCTCAGCCTGAGAAGCAACTTTTTGCTGCATCAGAGGGAATCTGATGTGTAGTAGGAGGGAAACAATGAACCATTCTTTATTCTTCTCATCTGGGAATCAATCATAGATGATTTTAGGGGATAAATTTCACAAATGGGCTAATTTTCCATGGTTTTTCCCCAAAACAAATTCGCCAATTTCCATTTTTTCTAAAAATGATTCGCCCAAATTCCAAAGAATAATTTTTTTTTACCTTACAAATCGCCAAAATCTTATAGAAACTATAAAAAATCCTTAGAAATTTGAATATTTTTACAAAACTATCGCCAAACATTTTATATTTTGCATATTAAGGATTAGTAATATTAGCCCACGTTTCTACATTTTAATATAAATTTCCATCCTTAAAATCATCCCTGTGTGGGATCTGAAAACTCAAATGACATGTTAAGGTATTAAACCTCTGATCAAACTCCCAAACAGGTTTATCTACTTTCTTCTTAATTTCTTCAGTTCTGTAATGCATTGTGACTTCGACTTGGGTTTCTAGACTTCTACACTCAACCCATTCTTGATCTCATTCAACGGCTTAGGATGTGCAACTCCATTAACAAAATTCATGTACCAACTTAGTGCGTGGTATCTTAAGGTAGTGCTGAACTAAGCCCTCTTAACTTCTTCGTCATTGACATTCATAATACTCCATACAGCTTCACATAAGAACCAATGTTGATCAGGATCTTCAGATCCATCTCCCCTAAAGATAGGTAGCCTCATCTCATCTGCCATAGATCTTCCTAGGTTGTCTTGGGAACAATGCTCTAAGTGCTCTGGTGACTCTGGATACTCTGGTTACTTAATGTTGCTAAAACAACAGGAGGTGTAATAGTACTTACTTCAACAGTCTGCGCAGTTCTTGAAGTTTCTGATTCTTCCTAGCGAGGTTCTACAGTCTCCATTTCCTCTGGCCCAACAGACCGTGAGATCGGAAGAGCGTTACTTAATGTTGCTAAAACAACAGGAGGTGTAATAGTACTTACTTCAACAGTCTGCGCAGTTCTTGAAGTTTCTGATTCTTCCTAGCGAGGTTCTACAGTCTCCATTTCCTCTGGCCCAACAGACCCCAAATGTTCCTTGATCAATATCTCTTCTTCCTGTCCACAGTAGAACCCTTCTTCCTATAGTGGCTCTTGGCTTTGCTCAAACAAGTCTACCAGAGGAACCTCTCTGAAGGTTCTTCCACTGTGTGTATGTCCAACCTCTGCGTCGTTGTCGCTGTCTGAATTATTGAACATTAGATTTTCAATCAGACCACTTACTGTATCTTCAAGATGTTCTTCTCATGCAATATCATTTTTCCCCTAGGTCCCTTAAAGAAATATCTACGACTCAATTCTGTCAATGGAAAACTTGGTGATATACCCTCCAATAGTACTATCGAACTAGTGATATACTACTCTTGACACAATATTATCAACTCTCTTGACCTTCTTGATCAGTGCCGATGTCCAAACCACAGGTGGTCTAGATTGGATCTCAAACTAGGTATCTGCTAATCTCGCTAACCACTCGTATAGCTCCTTATGAATTCATCCAAAGAAAACATCGTGTATATCAGTAAAGATATACCTTCCCAACCAATCCTCTGTACTAAGATTAGGGTTCTTGTTCTGAGCTTGTGCGAAGTCCTTTTCTTGTTCTTCTATCCACTTCTGAATCTCTATCTTTGATGGAAACCACCTTGACATTCCCTCAAGAATATCCCTCTATCTTTGATGGAAACCACCTTGACATTCCCTCAAGAATATCCCGATCCTGACAACAGAACCATTTGTTGGCACAGGGGCAGACCCAGGGTTCAACTCTAACAACGCACCAACAAGCCCTAACTACTGGCCCTTTCGAAAACACCTGCGAATCAGATGCAGTCTCACCCGAAGTAGTAATAAGGGGTTGCAGGACACATGTGTCTACAACCAGAGGAAATGAAAGTTGATCAAAGGCAACAATACACAATGATCTAGTTATTCTCACCAAACATAAACCTACTTCTCATAGTTTTATTCCAGATCTAACATAGTCATGCAATAAAAAAATAACAGAAGGCAGAAGAACACAACATCAACCACAGAGAAACAAAATATACGTGGTGTTAGGCGAAAATATTATCGTTTAATTCCATTGTAGTAATTTCCCAACCATTTAATTTGTCAATCTGAGGTTCGTAGGCT
>CBVK0100286862.1:0-21975 GCA_900067695.1 Picea abies
TTCTTCAAGACATATAAGATAAAGCATTCTATGGTTTTCTCCTGATTTGGATTTCCACGTAAAACATTGGTGTACTGTGCATGTGTGTGATTGTTCATTTCTTATAGCTCATTATTGGATAATAATTCTATATTGATATAACACTTGGATTATTTGGAGAAAAAGGATCATAATTATGCTATTACCGATTCACCCCCCCTCTCAGTAATCCAACAATCGCAGGAGGACACTATGCAGGAAAAGAAATAGTGCAGAAGGTTCTTAGAGCTGGCCTTTGGTGGCCCACTGTACACAAGGATGCTAAGGAATACTATAGAGCCTGCGATGTATGCCAAAGATTCGGGAAACCTTCCAGAAGGGATGAGATGCCTTTAGCACCCTAGCTAACCTTCCAGGCATTTGAGAAATGAGCCATTGATTTCGTAGGACCTATAAACCCACCAGGAACGTGCACAGGAGCAAGATACATAATCATTGTGACATAATATTTGACCATATAGGCAGAAGAAAGATCAGTCAAGGACTGTAGTGCAACTATAACTACGTGGTTCATATTTGATGATATCATAACCAGGTTTGGATGCCCAAAGACCCTTATGAGTGACCAAGGCACACATTTTATTAATAAGACTATTAAAGCCTTGACTCATTAATTTGTAGTTCATCATCATAAGAGCACTCCATACCATCCACAAGTGAATGGTATAGTTGAAGCCTTCAATAAGATCTCGGAGACAATGTTGATGAATATTTGCAGTGTGAATAGAGATGATTGGGATTTGAGAGTACAAACAATGTTATGGGCCTATAGAACTACCTGCAAGAATCTGACAATGCAAACTCCCTTTAAGTTGGTTTATGGTCTTGAAGCAGTTGTACCTATGGAATATTTGGTTCCTAGTCTAAGAATTGCAAAATTCACAGATATGGATGACATTGGCGATGTTCAAAACAGGCTCACAAAGTTGTTCAAACTGGAAGAAGATAGGTTTATTGTAGGATTTCATCAGTAGGTACAGAAGGAAAGAGAAAAGGCCTATCACGACAGACATATCAATAAGAAAGACTTTAAGCAAGGAGATTTGGTATTGGTATATGACATCAAGTTCTTCAATCATCTAGGGAAGTTCAGGACACATTGTCTTGGGCCATATGAGGTTTCCTATGTTACAAAAGGAGGAGATGCACAATTGAAGACTTTGAATGGAGAATGGAAGGAAGGTTTGGTAAATGGGAGTTGGTTGAAATTATACTATGACAACTAGCTGCCTTGCAACTCTTAGTAAAAGAAGAAGGAGAAGGGTCTAGGTACCAGGTGCATGTTAGGACCACACAATGTACCTTTTTGCCTATACTTTTTGCCAGGTCTGCTGAGGAGCAGGAGATTTGGTATTGGTATATGACATCAAGTTCTTCAATCATCTAGGGAAGTTCAGGACACATTGTCTTGGGCCATATGAGGTTTCCTATGTTACAAAAGGAGGAGATGCACAATTGAAGACTTTGAATGGAGAATGGAAGGAAGGTTTGGTAAATGGGAGTTGGTTGAAATTATACTATGACAACTAGCTGCCTTGCAACTCTTAGTAAAAGAAGAAGGAGAAGGGTCTAGGTACCAGGTGCATGTTAGGACCACACAATGTACCTTTTTGCCTATACTTTTTGCCACCATTATACTCTTGATCACTTACATTTAGACCCATACTATCACTTTATCTGATCATCTCAAATGTATACAACGTCCCTTCTCATTACTATATGTTTAATCTGTTTTGCATGATATTTTACATCACTCTCGTACTTAACTATTGATTAGGAGTGCATAAGTGTCCATAACTGCAGATTAGCATTTGAGGCTTGTTGCTGAAACACAGAACTATCCAAGGTCGCTATTGCTGAACTGATGCTGAAACACGAAGCTTCTACACAGTCCGAGGTTGCATGCTGAAACACGGAGCTGCTACACAGTTCAAGGATGTAGATGCCGAAACACGGAGATGCTACACAGTTCAAGGACACAGATGCTGAAACATGGAGCTGTTACACAGTTCAAAATTGCAGATGCTGAAACACAGAGGAAACCACCAGAACTGACGATGCTGAAACACAACCGCCACAGTCAGCGGTCAACGTAGTCAGAGCGCAATTCACGTGGCTGAAACAGCATCAGCAACGATGAGAAGAAGCTGTTACACCAACCATAATAGCAATACCTCGTTCAACTCCTGTAATAGCATTCAGTTGCGTGAGAATAGGACATCCTATGCTAATTTAGAAAGAATATCCGATTTAGGATAGGATTCAAATATGCATTGTAACGATTGTATCGAAGGGATTTCCTCTTTAAATCGAAGGAAATCACCATTCGAGGGATCCAAGTTTTGATGCATTGAAGCAACTTCATAGAAGCGAGACGTATTCTATTCTTTCAATTTGTAATGTGATATTTCGACAGATGAATATAAGACTACTTTGAGTATGCTTCTCTAGATTTTCGTTCAGGGGAATCTTGTGAGAAGGGAGGGCCCACCTTCTTCACAAGATTCACCCATTAGTTAGAAGTGTGTTAGTATAATTTATGTTCATGCTTTGTTTAACTATCGTTTGCTGAAAAACTGCTTTTAATGGATTCCTCTTTGTTGAAACACTACTGACTCTGTCTTAGTTTAATTGAATGGAATTTGTAATTCTTTTTATCAGCAATCTTGTGTGATGATTTTATGAGGCTAGCAGAGAATTGGTTAAAGGTTCCTACTCAGACAGAAAGGGATCGGAATATCATACCCTCTGTAGGATTTATTTACTTCTGCCAGTGTGCTAGCCAGAGGTTCGGTTAAAAGGTTCCTACTCAGACAGGAAGGAATCCAATTACCTCGACTTCTGTAGATTTCATTTATTGCTGCAAGTGTGCTAGCCATAGATTTGGTAAAAGGGTTCCTGCTCAGACAGGAAGGAATCACAACACCTTGTCTTCTGTAGAATTCATTTACTTCTGCCAGTGTGCTAGCCAGAGGTTTGGTTAAGGGTTCCTACTCATACAGGAAGGAATCACAACACCTTGTCTCCTGTAGATTTCATTTACCCCTGCAAGTGTGTGTTAGCCACAGATTGGATCAAGGGTTCCTGCTCAGAAAGGAAAGAACCAAACCATCCTGTTCTCTGTAGGCTTTCATTAGTGTTAGCCAGAAACTGGGTTAGGGATCCCTGCTCAGAAAGGAAGGGATCATACTGCCCTGTTCTATGTAAACCTCAGTCTCACAAGTGTGCTAAAACAGAAATCAGGCTCAAGGCTCCTGCTTAGAAAGAAAGGAACTAGGTGGCTTTGTTCTCTGTTAGATAGAGTTATTTGCTTTCTGCACTACTGCTTTCATGAAAGAGTGTTAATACTGAGTCTCTGTTTGAGAGTAAGGGTCCTGTTCTCTGATTGCAGAATAGTTATTCTTTCCCATTGCAGTGTTATTTTAATGTAATCCAGGATTCTTAAAGAATTGCAATAGAGGAATCACTTTCCTGTGATTTAATTCAGAGCTTCAGTTCATTCAAGCAAGTATAATTAGTATAAGTTTCTTTACTACAACACTAAGTTGCTTTTGGAATTGAGCATATACAGTGCGTGGTTATCTTTGAAATAAAAAGACTTCCCTGGGTTGATAATTTATGTATCACTTGATTGTTTAAATTCAATTAGGCAATTATAGTGACCAACATTTTGGCGTCGTTGCTGGGGAAGATAGCTATAGATTTCAAAAGAACTTGTGATTTCTTTTCTTTAGATAAAAAGAATGCATGAAAGACCCCAAAGACACTAACCCTATAGGTGGCAAGGGAAAAGGAAAAGGAGGGAGAAAGACTTTCATTGACGATATTACATCCAAGTCTGAATCTGCTACCCAACGACCAAATCTTCAAAAACAGAATTCCCAGCCTTCATTTCGAGCAATTTTTGGAATAGGGAAAGAAGTTTGGAGTCCGGAGACAGTCCAGAAGCTAGTAGGAGACATTGAGGACAGAGCAAGTGCAGCAGGAGAACAGACAGAGGGAGACATGGATGAGTTCAATGAGCGATTGCATCATGAAGAACAGGTAGATTCTGAAGGAGAGGTAAAAGATGAAAATTCTTTTTCTACATTAGGATTTCCTATTGGTGATCTCCCTAGAGGAGCAGCCCCCATGAAAAACATCCCACTCTCAGCATTGCCAAATTTTCATGGGTTATCTTCAGAAGATCCTGATGAATTTTTGTTTGAGTTTGATATATTATGTAGAAGTTATGATTATGTTTCTAATGCTCAGAAACTGAAGTTATTTCCAGCAACACTAAAAGGGAATGCACTAAGATGGTTTATGAGCCTTGGAGGCCACGTAATCACAACATGGGACCAAATGAAGCAGAAATTTCTGAACAAGTACCAGGACTACTGCAGAACGAGAGAAAAAAGGGAGGAGCTATTTAAAATGATGCAGAAAGAAGACGAGAATCTAGAAGACTTTGTAGAGAGGCTTCAATACAATCTGCAAAGATCCACTCATCCCAATGTAAGTAAGGATATCCTCAAAACTATTTCATTAAAAGGGGTAAGGGATGACTCTCTGGATATGCTGAACATGCTTGGAAAAGGGGACATATCCAAGGAATCATATGATGAAATTGTCAATTTATGAAAAAGATGTTCAAGGGGAGCTGCAAGAAACAGATTGAACAGCAGGGACACTACATTTTCAAGAGTCCATAAATCAGCTAGTGGGGGAGCAACAAGAGCTGAGATAGGTAATCTACTTGAAGATTTTAAAACCGAAATGTTGAGCTCTTCTGCCTCACAGATGGATACCCTGCAGATCAAGAAAAAGCAAGCAGAAGCAGAAGCAGCCTTGTCCATCTTTTGTCCTCAATGCAGAGATAAGCACCCAAAAAGAGAATGTCCACTAGACAGGAAACCTATCTACACTATTTGTGACAAAGATCATGATACCCAAAATTGTCCATCTTTACCAGGGATTAAAGCAGCATTGCAACCAACGGACGAAGAAGCTGAAGCTGTCTATATGATGACACAGAGGAGGCAATGGCAACCACGAGGACAAAGTATGAACTCTAACATGCCATTTACCAATTGTTGGAATAATTACTTTGCTTTCAATCAAATGAGGTACCCCCCTTACAATCAAATGCAATATACTAATCAAACGAATTATCCATCCATGCAACAAACTTGCCCACCCATGCAACAAAATAACCCACCCTTTGTTGATCCCTCAATATGGACCTCCTGGCCTCCACAACAACAGCCATATCAGACTCAATGGAATCAGAATTGGAGAGGAAAACAACCACCCTTTCAAAACCAATTACCTCAATTCTCACAACCCCTCCCCTTGGCAGCAGGTACTCCTCAAAATAATCAAATGATGAGACCCCAGCTACCTGTGCAACCTAACCCCAACCCAAATAATAAAGCTGTGCAGTGCATTGATATTTATCACCAGCCTACACTTTCCCTTCTCCCTACACAATGCAACAATATGCATCTTCAATTTGGGAGAATAGTGGAACCAACTATAGCTGATGTTACATCTCCTGAAAAAGAGGCAACATAAGAGCATGATGCACCCAAAAAGGTACAATCATCCTCCAACAATGCTGCTGAAACAACACCATTTCCTGAGCGTTTAGCCTTGACCAAAACACCCGAACCGCCAGCCTTTAATCTTTTAGGGGAATTACAAAATTTATATGTCAAAATTCCCCTCTTACAAGCACTCCGTGACGTACCTATCTATGATAGGACAATGAGAGATATCTGTGTTAAAAATCCTGGTAGGAAAACCAAGGATCCCCTTACAGTCCATGTTATGGGAGATCTGTCTGCATTAATGTCAGGCAAGACTCCCCCAGTCAAATATGGCAATCCTGGCCACCCTACAGTTACAGTTCAAGTTGGCAAAACAATAATCCCTCGTGTTCTGGTAGACTTAGGCGCAACCATCAATATCATGACTTTAGAGACCTTACAGATGTTACAATTACAAGATGAAGTCAGAGAGACCCCAACTATCCTAGAATTGGCTGATCGATCCACAATTAAACCAGAAGGAGTCATTGAAGACCTCAGCATCTCTGTAGAATCCTGGAATTATCCGGTCAATTTTACAGTGTTGCAGCCCAAAACAAAGTTGGGGGGTCACCCTCTAATTATGGGTAGGCCGTGGTTAGCCACAGCCGATGCTTTTATAAGATGTAGATCTGGGTCAATGACAATTTCAAACGGTTATGAAACAAAGCAACTTACACTTTATCCTCATTCTACACCCCTGGCTAATAACGACAATTCTGTTTGGGTAGATTTTGAGGATCAACCTACTCAACCTCTTCTGACTATCGGACAAGCTTTAAGTCTGAAAAACCCTACCGAGGATGAAATTATCAATAATTCTATTTGCGATCCCTCCTCTATCACTCCACAAATTCATAATCAATTAACTGCACTGTTGGACTCTAATAATCAAGAAAACCTCGGCTCAGAAAGCCCACCTCAAACACCTAAAACCATCTCCTCCAAAAGCATACCGATCGAAATTGAACCTGGCAAATCATTAAATATAAACCCTCATTTGACAGATGCTGAAACACAACAGTTAATGAAGTTACTTCGTGAAAATAAAGAAGCATTCACATGGGATTACACAGACATGAAGGGAATCTCCCCTGACCTATGTACTCATAGAATATATATTAAGGAAGATTGTCGACCAATCTGCCAACCCCAGCGACGAATGAACCCAAACTTAAGAGAAATCCTGAAGGAAGAACTTCAAAAATTGCTTAATGCAGGGTTTATCTATCCTATATCAGATAGTGAATGGGTGTCCCCGTTGGTAATAGTTCCTAAAAAGAATAGGAAATGGAGAGTATGTGTGGATTACAGAGCTTTAAATAAAGCTACTCAGAAAGACCACTTTCCACTACCATTCATTGATCAAGTTTTAGATACTTTGTCAGGGAAGAAATTTTTCTCACTCTTAGATGGTTTCAGTGGGTACAACCAGATTAAAATTGCACCTCAATATCAAGATAAAACCACCTTCACCAGCCCTTGGGGAACCTTTTCTTACAGAGTCCTTCCATTTGGACTATGTAATGCACCAGCAACCTTCCAAAGGGAAGTTTTAGGAATTTTTTCTGATATGCTTAATGACTCTATGGAAATTTTTATGGATGACTTTACTCCTTATGGTGTTTCTTTTCAGGAAGCACTGGAAAACCTTGAGAAGGTACTTAAAATATGCATACAAGCCCAACTCTCCTTAAGTACAAAAAAATGCCATATGATGATGAGTGAAGGGATAGTGCTTGGATATTTTATCTCATCTCAAGGAATTCAGGTAGACCCATCCAAAATACAATTCATTAAGGACCTTCCTACTCCCAAGACCCAAACAGAGGAAAGAATCTTTCTAGGACATGCTAGATACTACAAAAGATTTATTAAGAACTTTTCCAAAATAGCTTCTCCCCTGTTTGTTTTACTGATGAAAAATGTTGAATTTAATTGGACTAATTTATTTGAAGAAGCATTTAGTACACTTAAACATCAGCTATCTACAGCTCCTATCCTTATAGGACCTAATTGGACACTCCCCTTTCACATATCCTCCGATGCTTCAGATACTGCTATAGGAGTTGTCTTGGGACAGGAAGAAGATCACTTCCCTTATGCTATATATTTCATCAGCAAGAATATGTCCCCTGCTGAACTCAATTATACAGTCACAGAGAAGGAATTCTTAGCAGTGATTTATGCAATTAATAAATTTAGACATTACATTACTGGCTATTCTACTTTTGTCCATACTGATCACTCAGCTATCAAGTACTTAATGAATAAACCTATCACAAATGCTAGAGTCACCAGATGGCTACTCTTATTGCAGGAATTTGATATCACAATTGTAGATAGACCAGGAAAAGAGAATGTAGTTGTTGATTTCCTTTCTCAATTAACACTTAATGATGATAACCCAGTGGATGATTTCTTTCCTGATGAATATTTATTTGCAGTTTCTGCCCACTCACCTTGGTATGCAGATATTGCTAATTATTTAGTTGCAGGGAAGTTACCATCACACCTATCCTATCGAGAGAAGAAGAGTATTGTTCATCAGAGTGCTTGGTATAGTTGGATAAGTGGGTACCTTTTCCATACAGGAGCTGATCAAGAAATCTGAAGGTGTGTTCGAGAAGATGAGGTGTATGATATATTGAAAGCTTGTCATGATGACCCTTGTGGAGGGCATTTTGCTGACAAAAGAACAACATATAAAATTCTCAGGATGGGGTACTATTGGCCCTCACTCTTCAAAGATGCAAGGAAATATGTCAAGGCCTGTGATAGCTGTCAAAGAGTAGGCCAACCTAATCATAGAGATGAAATTCCACTAAACCCCCAGGTAGTACTTAAACCATTTGAAAGATGGGCCTTAGATTTCATAGGACCCATCAACCCTCCATCCAATCAAAAAGTTTATATACTGGTCTACACAGACTACATGACTAAATGGGTGGAAGCCAAGGCACTCCATAGAGCGACTGAAGAAGTAGTTATAAAATTCTTATTCACAGACATCTTCACCAGATTTGGAATGCCAAGAGAATTAGTTACAGATGGAGGACCTCCTTTCTCTTCTCATGGGGTCAAATCCACCCTTCATAAATATCATATTCAACAGAGAATGACTACAGCATACCACCCCCAAGCCAATGGACAGGTGGAAATCACAAACAAAGTAATAGAAGCCATTCTCACAAAAACAGTGAAGGAAAGTAGAAAGGATTGGTCCTACAGGCTCCTTGAAGCACTATGGGCCTACAGAACTACCTCGAGAAATACTACAGGATTTTCTCCCTATGAACTAGTCTATGGAAAGAGTGTTGTCTTTCCTGTGGAATTTGAGATAAAAACCTTAAGGACTGCTCGACGGATATGGCTACTAGGTTCATTTTCAAGAATATCATTACCCGCTTTGGATGTCCCAGGAGCCTAACCAACAATCAAGGATCTCACTTCATTAGCAACACTATAACAACAATTATTCCCAAATTTTTGATTTGGCATCACAAGAGCAGTCCATACCACCCACAGGCCAACGAAATAGTTAAAGCCTTCAACAAAATCCTAGAAAAGGGACTCACAAAGGTCTGTTTTGCAAACCAAGAGGACCGGGATGAGAGAGTTCCAATGGTCTTATGGGCCTATAGGACACCCACAAAGAAAATCCATAGATATACATCATTCCAGTTTGTTTACAGAAAAGAGGCAGTGGTGCCCGCAGAGTTTATCACACCAAGTCTATATATTGCACAAGCCACACATATGAAAGACGAAGAATCAGTGGAATAGAGACTTGCGGAGTTACAAGAACTCAACGAAACTAGATTTCTAGCAGATTTCCATCAATTGGTTGAAAAGGCAAGACAAAAATCTTGGCATGATTGACACATCAAGACCAAGGTATTTTCACAAGGATACAAGGTGCTACTCTACGACAATTAATACTAGATGCACCCTGGCAAGTTGAGCATGCACTGGTTGGGACCCTTCATAGTGGCAGAGATCCGACCATCAGGAGCAATTCGAATCATGCAACTGGATGGTATGCTACGACTGGGATGGGTGAATGACGCTCACCTGAAGCCCTACCTGTCTCGAAATTGAGAAGAATGGGAGTCACTCCAATCCGACAGAGCTTGTACAATAGTTAGATTTGAGTTTTTTTTTTCTTTCTGGAATTTTGTAAATTCAGTTAATAATGTCCATGCATGCAGTGTTGCACCACAATACACAGTTTATCTATTTTGTTTAAGTGTTGGTTGATATAGAATTAACGAATCAGCAGTACAGAACCTAAAGCATGAGAAAGTCTAGTAATATCCATCATTAAGGATGACAAGGACAACCCTTGTGGTCAGAGGTGCCCTGAATCCAAATCTAATCAGAGTTAAAGGCCACACACACCCAATCCAGTTACAACCTTTATTTCCAGTCCAACACCTTAGTGTCTCTCATTAAGCCATAAAGCCGAATTATGCCAAGATGCCATCAAACTTCGCGTTGGGACACCCACCCGTCAAGTAGAAAGGTCTCAATTTGGCCACGTCCCTATTCCACTCAAACAAGTAAATACTCAGATCGACCAATCGGATTTCCCTTGACCAAACCATCCCGTCAGACAACTCACACCCTGTTGCGTCCATACATTCATCATGAGGAGAAGTTATTGTTAAAACTTACCCGTTAAAGCCAGACAAAAGACTCTCAGAGGTACTAACGCTTCTACCCAAAGATCTAATATTGAGGATCGCACCAGTGCCACCTATAGAGGAGGAGGTAAAAACCCGTTCGGACCACTCAACGACTAGCGGACTCCCTCTACAAACGAGAACATTGAATGATGCAACTCCTTCAGCTACAAACCTGGTACAATGGCCAACATCGCAATTATTTGGGCTAATCAGAGCCTCCACAGACCAACTAGAGAAAAGACTCCAGGACATCGAGAGCTCAGTCGAGCGCGCCCAAAAAGAACAGTTAGTTGAAAAAGCATGTAGAATAGAGGGAAAATGTGATAGGATCCTAGCCCAGCGCAAACTAGAAAAGGTCCAGGAAAAATTTGCAGAAGTTTGGCCCGAGATCCGAAATATTGCACCCGACTTACCAGAAGCCAGCGAGATAACAGAACCAGAGAAACAGATCAAGATGATACAAATGGCATGGAAACAGCTCGCAACACGCATAGAGTATATACAAGCAATGTTACAACAAGTCCAGGAAGACGCAGAACAACGGCCTTGGCAACTACATGAACAAATGTAGAGGATAATACTGCAAGGTAACAATGCCCGAGCGGCACTACACAAACAGACCGCAGACTACACCAGAATATTTAAGGAAGTCAGTGATTGGATGAGTATCATCGCTTGACAAAATCAAGTCTTGGAGGAAGTGCAAACAAAGATCCAAGTACTCAATGAGGAAGTTGCGGTCACAATGGACCCAATGGAGCAGTAGCAAAAGTTCGACCAAATTCAACAGGCTGACAACGAACTAAATTCCCTCTATGAAGCACAGTCCATAACCGAGAAAGAGTTGCACGAGTTTCAACCAGTGATTCAAACCGCCTATATGCATATGCACCAGGTCGACGCAACAACTAACTCCGAATGGAACTCATTGGTTGCAGCCAAGACAAAGGAGTACAACAAATACATGACCCAACAATTCCTGGCCGAAGCATCACTCCTTCCCTGAAAATGGTAGGACAAAGTTGAAAGCTTTCATGGAGTAAAGCACAGAGAATTAGAGCTCATTCCAGAATTGGGCCCTTCGTTTGAAGAAGTGAAGGAAGAAAATACACAAACAGAAGAGCTAAAAGAATAGGAAAAGCCAGATAAGGGAAAGCAATAGTTGCTCCTAGAGAATGTGAAGGAACCAAGTTCTTGACTCAAGGACAAGTCAAGGATTGTGGTTGGAGCCTGTTGGGCCCTTCATTTTTGAGAAAATAATTACACAAGTGTTGGTCATGCAACCTCCATCAGAGGCCAAAAGGAAGAACGACAGAAAATAGTTGCATAAGCCAGCGCAATACCAGCTAAACAACAGACAGTTGCAACAGAACAAGAAGATGTGAAAGCCAAACAAGAAGACATAACCCAACTATACATAGGAAAAAATATAATTGTAAAAGGGTTGGCTGGTTCGGTCAGTTGATGAGTTCGCTCATTCATTTTGGTCATTAGTTGATGTTGTTAGGTTGAGTAGTGTCTATTAGAGTCATGTCTGTGGGCATTTCCCAAGGTTTTGTTGTAAATCAAGAAGAGTAGAGTCTGTAATGAACACGACCTACTAGCTGGGAAATTAGGACTCTGTGGCTGAGGTCCGAAGCCAAGAGTCTGGACTATACTTTCTATGTAATATTGAGTCTGTAATGAAAGAAAGATCTTTGATCATGATATGAAGAAGGGTTAAATTTTCAAATCTGATGTGTCTTTACATGGTTGCTTATGCATTTCAGTCTTTCTATATAGCTTATGAGTTACAATTGTTGCTCTTATGGTTAACGGATGCTCGCAATACCAGTAGGTTTGGTTCTTTCATTTAGATGTTTCTGATATGATAATGTTGATTGCGCAGTAACTGAAGTGAGTTCTGAACACTCCATGGATATTTTGTAGTCTTCTCCCTGCCCTTCCCTATCTATATGTCTCAGCAGTGCTTCGGGTGAGACTTCTTCTCTTCAGAGGGGATGAAAATTCTAGCACTCTAGACTACATGGTGCCTTTTGTTGGTAACCTGAGAAGGACCCTATTATGAACAAAATCGTTCCAACAACTTCCTCTAACACATTTAGTAATATTGAATCTGAGAGACACAGTCAGATTGTGCTCTTCGCCTTCTGATCCAAATTTTTCCAGTCATCTGTTGAAGTTCCTGTAGGTGTAGCACCTAGATCTATTGTGATCCACTAATCTCTATCCACCAACATATCTTCCATATTGAGCTTCCACAACTCAAAACTTTTCCCATTAAATTTCTCGATCTCCATTTTTGAATTTCTCGCCATTTATTTTCACCTGAAAAATCAATACCACAGATCTCCCACTGTAACAAGGCTTATCACAGTCCTGATCCAAACCCTTGACAACAAAGGTGACCCCCTAAAGCCAACAAAGCTCTAATACCAAATGTAGATTTTAACCTTGTACAATATTTACTGCAAATGTATTTTTAGTAAAAGAACAAAAAAGATACAATGGAAAATACAAACATTACACAGAGAATTTTTTCCTGGAAACCCAAACCAGGAAAACCAACATATTCTATATTCATTAATAGTTCTACATTATTTACAATACAATATACATATAGGAGCCAACGGAATCCAAAACTCTAACCCAATGACCTAGATTAGTCAACAGCCCTAATTCCTTAACCGGAAATAGAAAACCATCGGCAAAAACCATGTGTCGAAAAACCACCCAAGAATGGACATGGAAATCGAGGCAACACAAAAAAGCGAGGCAAATATGTGACATATTTCTCGAGGAAAAAAAACATTCTCAGGGGCGATGCCCCTGAACCCCTGCACGCCTAACGCAACACAAACACTACTACTCATGCAAAGAATATAACACATACCCAACACAAAATTATATGACAACAATAATGAAAGAATTAGGGGATGGGAATTAGGCACTCAACTAATCTTATGAAAAATTACAGCAACGACATGAACAAGAAATTACCGCGCATAGAGAAAACCAAGACCAACTTCACCAAGAAATAGTGGTCCGCAAGGATATTGATGTCGCACATCAAGAGATCAATGCACCTCATACAATGGTATTCATTTTGCACTCATCATTAATTAGTGTAGTAGACAAGGTTTTTGAGCTTGTCCTCCATACAGCAGAAGAGACTTCAAACCTCCCTACCTCACACAAACTTTGAAAGGTCAATTAGAGAGTCTAATACCTAGAGAAACTAAAACACACCCCTTTGTCAACAAATGAGGTGTTGCAGTAGAAAGTTGAGTTGACTGAATAGGAATGGAAAAAGGTGCAAAACCATCCCTCCCAACCAATACAAATCCACCAAAATCTTAGGACAACCTTGTCCTCCAATAACCAGAAAAATAAAAAAACGAAACCTCAACAAGTCCTTGGAAATTTCCTCTTCCCACAAATCTATTGCAAACCACCTATACAACCTGCTTACATCATCCTGTATGGACTTTCTCTTTCCTAGAAAACCTTGTACGGATGTATTTGATTGGCCTTACTAAAACCCATATACATACGCGATTATGGCCAATACAACCTTCATACATATGTGATTCACCTTCCTTCAACCCGCATAAATATGTCATTATTCCCACTGCAACCCGCATACATGTATGAAAAACTTGACTTCCTTTGCATGTGCATTCTTCCTCTCTCCTAGGCCATATTTTCCACAGTTGCATAAATTCCCTTGCTGAAATCACCAAGCTCCTTGGCACAAGTGTAGACTCACTTATGCCAACCCCATCATGTCACCAATCACTTATTACACAATGAAATGTCACAATGACTTCTCTCCTTTATATATAATACTTAGGGGTCATCATAGAAACCCCTTCAAAAATCAACATCAAATTATACTTTTGTGTGGGTGTGAAGCCCCAACACAAACCCAAAAATCCCATCACCAAACCCATGAAGCCCTAGATTCATTCCAAGGGAGTTTTCACCAAGTCGAAAGTGATTTTGTGCCCATGATGATTCCCACATGCCCAACACCTAGGGTCATGTGAGAATACTTTCCCAAGTCTATAAAAATCAACACTCCCTCTTAGCGAGGGATGTATTCTCACCACACTCCATAATCACCTGAAAGAATCTATGTCTCCCATACTATATTTGTTATCATATCTACTCTCCAATCCATCTAATTGGCTTCTCCCTCTGTCACTAAAGTAAATCATGTTGTCTAGCATGATCCCTCCTTGGAATATACCATGCTCCTAGAATCCTCCCACTCTTGATCATCCTTCCTTTCCATGTCAACCCATGACACTCTTCTAAAAGTCTAGGAAGATGCCTCTCTTCCATATCAAACTCAAGATAGACTCCCTCTGAATTCTTGACTCTCCCTCTAAGCCTGTTGAATCCTTCTGAAGTCGGACTCCCTCTGAATCCACTAACTCCCTCTAAAGTCAGACTCCCTATGATTTTTACAATCTCTAGGGCCATATTCTCCTTGTCCAATATCACTCTACTACTACTGGTCATGTCTCACATAGACTAGCCCTCTCTAACTCTAATAACCATTTCTAATCTAAATCTAGATCCTCTATGCCCAAATAATACCTAACCATCCTGGAACAACACTATGTATCCCTACTCCTCAATCATTTAGGTTGAGAACACACTTCTAGCACCCATAGCACATTTTCCACTCGCAACACATCCTCTAACTCCATCCAGAATGACATTGTACTAGATACCTATAATACATTCCTATTCCTCATACCAAGCTCCTCGTACATACATGAGTCAAACTCTATGAATCTCTTGAAAAAATCTTGTTTCCATGTCATGTGCTTGTGGCTCCCACTGTATAAGAACCATGAAATCCTCCAAGAAAAGCATCCTTCTTACCCAAGGCATGACCATCCAATGAACTTCTACCCAAGTCCATCATCCAAGTCATCCCTAGACTCTAACCGAGTCTCCTCCTAGATACAATCAGTCCAAAGTATGTCAAATTCTGGCAATGTCTCTCATGCACAGATCCACTACACAAATGGTTCCCAAGACATGGGAGGACCTCTCAGTGTCTACATGAATGTTGAAACTGATCATGTTTCCTCTCTCTGAATAGTCCCAAGTTGCGATTGGACACACAATCTAGTCCACTCTATAACACTACAAATAATCTCTGCAAGTGTCCTCATCCTCTTGGGTCAAATACCTCATACATTTCCATACCTCGACAATGTGTGACCCTCTGTCCCGATGAAGAATCTATCTCATCAACCTGCCAAATTTCTGAAGCTATATCATCCATGCTAAATCACCCAAGTTGCACCCATCACAACTCACCATGAAAAGTCACCAAAAGTCCACCCACATGGTTATAAATATTCCACACAACATACTTCTATGATCCAGGCTCTTTTCCAATCCACCAGAACTCTCAATCTGCCACACCACCAAGCTACAATATTCCACAACTTCTTGTCTATATGGTATGCTCCATGTCTCAAACTAAATACCATCTAACCTACTACTACCTTCAACAGTCATTGTAGCTCCCTCTCAAATCTAACTCCTCAACACTTCTACAGCTCCCTCTCAAAGTTGCCACCTATGACCTATCCGAACAAAAATAATAAATATGAAACCAATTGTAGAAACTATGTGTCTCAAATATGATCCCCTTCTCTTCAAATCCCAAGCTCTGATACCATGTCAATTTTCACATACAACTTTATGTGTCAAATTTTCAGATCTAAAAATTGCTTCCTGGTAAACTAATAGTAAACCCTAGTTGTTATCACTAAACAATTTTACACTGAAAATAATTGACTGAAAATATATGCAGTGGAAACAACAAGGTCATAGATGAATCATCAACACATATGAGACACAAGATTTATGTTCCATAAATTTTTCAAACTCATAAATTCTAAGGGAAAAAGCATCCCTCCCAGCCAATACAAATCAACCAAAATATGAGGACTACCTTGTCCTCTAATAACCAGAAAAATAAAAAAACCAAACCTAAACAAGTCCTTGGAAAAATCCTCTACCCACAAAATTGTTGCAGACCACCTGTACAGCCTGCTGACATCACCTATATTGCTATTGATGTCATCCTGTATAGACCTTCTCCTACCTAGAAAACCTTGTACCGATGTACATGATTGGCCTTATTGCAACTCGCATACATATGCGACTGTGCCCACTGCAACCCACGTACATATTCAATTTACCTTCCTACAACCTGCATACATATGCGAATATTCCCACTACAACCTACATACATGTAAGGAAAACTCAACTTCCTTTGCACATGCATCCTTCCTCTCTCCTAGGCTATATTTTCCATAGTTGCATAAATTCCCTTGTTGAAATCACCAACATTCTTGGCACAAGTGAAAACTCACTTATGCCAATTCCATAATTTCACCACTCACTCACTACACAATTAAATGTCACAATGACCTCTCTCTGTTATATACAATCCTTAGGGGTCATCATAGAATCCCCTCCACAAGTCAACATCAAATTAGACTTTCTTATGGGTGTGAAGCCCCAACACACACCCACAAAGATCATCACCAAATCCATGAAGCCCAAGCTTTATTCCAAAGGGGTTTTCACCAAAATAAAAGTGGTATGTGGTTCCCACAACGATTCCCACATGCCCAATACTTAGGTTCATGTGAGAATACCTGCCCGAGGATACAAAAATGAACATAGAGGTTGTGTCACCACACATTGAACAACAGAGGGTCTCAATCATCACGATTGAAGCAGTGGATATCTCCTAGCTATTTTACCACCAAATTTTAGATGCACAAGTAGTCGTCACCCTGATTTTCAAAGTGGTTGAGTAGATTAACCTTACCTCACCCACCATCACCTTAGGGGATGTTGATAATTTTTGCAATAATATACAGGATACACAAGAGCTTTTTGTCAAGGTGGATTGTCAATTTAAAGGATTCATCTAGGAATTGATTATAACAGTGCCATCGACCACCTCTATCACACCATAAAAAACTTAGTTGGCTGAAGGAAGAGACAAATAATAGTTTTGGGGTCTTTCATGTTGGCATCTAAGGCTTGAAGATCGCGTGTGCACCACAAGACAATAATGCATGTGCTCTGAAACATATGAACATAGTAGTGCTAATTTTCATAGTTTGTGCTAGCCAAGGATTAATTGCACACACCAACCCATTTTTATTGTGAGCGCCAACCCAATTTTTCAATGCAAGCACCAACCCATTTTATACTACACATGAGAACTTAAAGAAATCACATGTAGGATAGATCTGAAAAGATCTTTAGGAATCATTGTAACTGATTGTGTAACAACCCGACTAATCATAGTTAAGGTTATGGTTGAGATAGCAAGTAGTTATTATTTCCATGCTCCATGAAAGATATGGGGGAATTCATGTCATTATGTAAAGGGTTGGGATTTTGAGTAAAGACAAAGTTCAATATTATATGAGAGAGAGATGAGCTACAACTTGAGTAACCTTAGGTGTTACTTCTTGTTCAGTATAGAATTTTCATGAAATAAAGAGTAGAACGAGGTCTGAGTGGATGGATCACATTTATTGTTGAATCTGACTGTATTTTAAGTAGGCTATGAGCACATTGTATCTAATTTTCTTCAATGAATGGAATAAATGAGTACAACCTAAGCACATTTTCATTTTCATTTACTTAGTTTTGACTTGAATGTGTATTTGTGTTTTATGATTATGTGCATGATGAATGATTGATTGATTATCTAGTGTAGGTTTCTTATATGTGTCATCCCTTCACACACTGCACAATAATAATGGTCTCTGTGATTCTCATGGCATATTGGGTCAAACCTATTGGCACATATTCCTATTGTTGGGGGGTTAAAGACCCAAGGTTCATCAATATTTACCAAAAAAACCCCAAGGCGCCAACATATTCAATCTTCAGTCGAGGAATGAAGAAGGTCTCATCTGAGATGCCATGAGAATCACAAATACCATTAGTCTTGTGTTGGATGTGAAGGGACATCACATACAGAAAAACCTCTTCAGAATAAATCCATTCATTCATTACTTCATAACTAAGTAACAAACTAAGATACATCATAAACTAATAGACATACAGTAAAACCATGACATAGAGGAATGCAGAGAAAAAGGAATTCACATTTTATTCATTAACTTCAAACTCATTCAGATACAAAATCATAACAGAGATGCACCATGTGCTCTACTCTCTTCCTTTCATTCATAAATAGTTCTAGCTATATTGAAGACTCATGTAAGACTAGGAAAAAACAAGACTAGGAACAAACTCTCTCACTATTCTAGTCTACTCTCTATTACACTTACAATCATCAACTCTTTTTTCCACTCCTCTACTCCACTCTCTCAAGTGAACACAAATCCTAACCCATTTACATTTCTTCATGCATCCCCCATATCTTTCCTAGATCATGGAAATCCTAACTAACTTTCAAGCTCATCCATACTCTTTCCCTTGATCATTCGGGTTGTTATAAAAATCATTTACAAATATTCCTGAAGATATGATCAGATTTGGTCTGCATGTGGTCCCTTATAGATTCCTTGAGTGCAGTATAAAATTGGGTTGGTTTGTGTGGTATTCCTTTGGCTAGCACAAATGTTGATCCTTCCTGGCATCACACAATGTATCTCTTTGGGTGCGTGTGTAGTATTAATGTGCACACAACTCCTTCAAAACTTTGGGTGCCAACAATCCCCCAACACTATTAGGTGTCTTTTCCTTAATCAAATGATGTTGTTTATGAATTAATAGAGGAGGTTGATGGCACTATTGTCATGAGTTCCTAAATCAATTGTTGAAAGTGACTGTCAACCTCGTCAAAACCTCCTCTACATTAGTCACTGTGAAAACCTCCTCTACATTAGTCGTTTTAATATCTAGAGACTCAAGGTTGATCTCCTTTAGTTTTGTTATCATTGAGGATGCCATTAAGTGTACCACTTCCAATTGATTGTAATGCATTTGGGCTTTGTCTAGTGTAATGCCAGAGTGGGTTTGTTGTTCAGTGCAGGCTATTGTAATCTCCCAAATTTTACTAGTAATTGATGTCATTGCCACTTGTCATTAAACTTTGGGTAAGGACAATAATTATTTCTACTATTGTGTGAATTTTGCTTTTGTAGTTCAGATCTACTCGTCAATAGCATAAACTTTGGTTGCATTCTAGAGGTGATTCCAAAGTGTAAGACTATACTCAATGTTATAGCGAGATTTGCCTCACCCTATGCAATCTTGCACATAAGGCCTTTTTCCATTTCCCTATGCAGACTTATCATCCCTGTTTGTAAATCCTAGATCTAAAAATACATCATTTTTCCACATGTACACATCTTTCCTACTATACAACATGTGTATACACAGACTACACCACTACAGCTCGTGTACATCGAGATTTGTGCCAAAAAATGAAAATTAATGTCAGGTTTCCATGTAATGACAGGAGATCTATGATCCTTGGCCTTCCATATACTAGAAACGTTCTGAATTGGCCCTTCAGTTCCATTTTGAAGGCTATAAATGGGACAATTACAAGCTATGGAAAGAAGAGAAAGAATTCAACTTTGAGAGAAAAGTTACTCTGGAGAAATTATTTGCTTCATATTGAGTTTGCATCCCTTTGTCCTTTAAGTATGAGCACAATGTTCAGCCCCCAAGCTCTTCCCTTATTGATTGAGAACTTCATTGCTTCTCTTTTATGAGCTTGCCTTTGGTGGAGGATTGAAGTGGTGGAGGCCCAGTTGGAAGGAACTTAGTTTCTCGGTTCCAAACCGTGCCGACACGGAAGTCTATAACGTTTTCACTTTTGTTGATCATATATTAATAGAAATACTCTTTTCTCATCCAATTGATATCTTGCAAATATTTGAATTATTATTTCATTGGATTCTTTGTCATGTTTATTAATGGATTATGCTATTGAATGTGTTAACATCATCTATTATCACCATATTCTTGCTTTGCTTGGTTGTCGAGGACTAGTTGTAGGTATATCGCTTTGGGTCAAGTGCTCAACGGTGGACTTCATCGAATGCATGTATGAGGTAGGCCTTTTATCTTGTCTTGCTAGAAGATTTGTTTTCATAGCATACTTTAGAAGATAGTTGATTTATGTAGTCATTTTCATCTGTTGTGGTTTACCCTAGCCATAGAGAGATTTTCCTCATAACATAATTGTCGACCGTACTAGGGATTGAATCTTATTTCTTAGGGTTTGGAGTACTTTTCTCCTTATATTTCTCTCATTACTATTGTGTTTCTTGTCGTATCATTGCTTGACAACCTCTATTCACTTCGGGTCTGAGTTTTTCAGCCTTCTCCCTTGCCTAGCCTTGTTTTTAAAACATATACGTGGTTTTTGGATTGACAGTCATGTATATATGTGGTATGTCCCTCTGCAAGCTGTGTACATATGCTCTGTTTCCTTGAATAGTCGTGTACATCAACCTTCTTTGCTTGTTAGCTGGGTTTGGTGGCTTTTGGGTGGGATTTGATGTTTGTTGAGTCTTGTTGGGTATTTGTAGTGACTGTTAAGTGCCTGTGGGATGACAGGAAACCTGTCTTTGGTTGAATTTTTGGGTGGAGTCTTTCTCATCACCTTTTCATTTTGATTTTCCTTGCTCATTGGGCTGGGTGTCTTACTTCTTGGTATCCTACTTGAGTTGTTTGTTCCTATACACAGTACAGTTTTATATATCAAGTTGTTTTTCAGTCCATGCATTTTCATTTCTCTTATATTGAAAATACAAAAATATTAGGCATTTTTCATTGCTTGGCATTTTGGTATTTTGAGTCCTTGTCATTAGCTCAGTGCATGTAATGAAAGATTGCATTTTTACTTCAGAATTTCAGAGTTGAAATTGAAAATTTCATTGATTTTTAGAAGCATATCATTCATTGAAATTTGAAGTTAGGACTTTGCATTATTTTCATATTTACTTTTCTTGCAGAGTCATAACATCATGAGTTTCACTACCATACCTTTTTGAGTAATCACGGCCACTAAAATTAACGCTATAATTTTAAATTGATTAGTGATGATTTTATTTTCTAGGGTGCACAAACTAGCTTAGGATTTAGTGCCTTGGAATAGGATTTTGTGAGTAAACTTCTCCAAGGAAATTAAATCAACATATGTGTCTGACAAAGGGAGTGGATAAATTCATTGTATAATTAGTAATATCAGGAGGCTCCGCTTACACCGGAGTTAATCATGAGGTCACGCGAGGTTGGTTGAAGGGATATCCCTCCGATACCTTCTTAGCGTCAGAGATATTTATGGGGATCTATTCGTACTTGGGGATCTTGCTAGTGCCTTTACCTCCGTCAGAGGAGGTACTTTCAAGGTTTCAGGCTTTGCTACCCTGCCCATATGGTGGACCTGACTTATGACTGCTCACCTGTGCATCGGTTATACATTGGTTTATTAGTTGATTGACTTAGGTGCCACATAGGTTACTTGCAGGGGTTATTCTGCAGGTACCCTGGGTCAGATAAGGGTCGAACAACACACAACCTTTATGGAGGTCTACCTCTCAGGGGGGATCTGACCGACTGGTTGTTAATCCCATGAGGGCCCTTATAACTGATTCTCTTACCTATGATATTTAGCAGGGAGTCTCAGGCCC
>CBVK0100286863.1:0-21973 GCA_900067695.1 Picea abies
TCTCGGCATTCCTGCTGAACCGCTCTTCCGATCTCACTTCCTCGTCTGATCATCTCGACCTTCGACACCACCAATGCCCATGGCAAACCAAAACAATCCTTTTAGACCTTGGTTCGATCAAGATGATGTGGTTGTACCCAGACCTCAACACCCATTACCAAAACACTCGAAGAAATGGTTTCCTAAATTTGATCCAGATTCTAAACAATCTGTTGAGGATCACACAAAATTTTTTATGTTGGCCATTAGACTCCGAAGTGTAGAGCATGAAGATGTAGTATGCAAAAATTTTCCTTATACATTTGAGGGAAATGCCTCCTCATGGTATTTCGCCCAACAGCCCCAAACCATTGTCTCTTGGGACAAGTTTGAAACATGTTTTTTAGAGAAATTTGGAGATTATAAATCTCCTGAAGTCTTGGTTATGGAGCTCTCCAGTCTAAAAATGAATCATAAGGAGAAAGTAAAAGATTTTAACCAGATATTTCTTACATTAAAGAATAAAATTCCTGCAGATTTAATCCCCGTTAAAATTCTAATTGTCGCATATTACACCAAGGCTCTACATAATAACATAGCAATTTGGGTCAAAAGGTCAAAAAGAAACACATTGTTGGAAGCCTTTGAGGAGGCAAGCCAAATTGAAAAGGATATATTAAGATTAAAAGACAATCTCAATAGTGAAGCTGAAACAAATTCATCCTCCAAAAACTATCAAATCAGGTCGTGGACTTGAAGAGATTAGTCAAAGAGGCATCCTCAAGCAAAGGAAGTTCTAAACCTCCATTCAGAAAACCTTTTCCTCCTAACCGGCCAAACCTGACCACTGAAAGTCTAAATTTTGAAAGCTTGCAGTACGCTTTGCAAACCATTCTAGAAGCACATGATAATTTAGCTTATGCCCCTCTTGAAAGTTCTGAAGATGTAGTTGAGGAAGAAGTACCAGAAGAGGAAGAATCATCCCCCAATATCTTCGATCACTTCTCTAACAGTATTTTCCAAGAAAATTTTGAAACTGTCCACCCCTACAACACAAGAAGAAAAACACAAAACAAACCTTCTTCTAAAGCGATTAATAATGTACTTCCAGAGCAAGATGAAATTAAACAAAGTTTAGCAGCCCCTGTTTTAGAATATGATTTAATTGAAGATCTAAAAAAAAACTGAGGGATAATATTTATGTTTTTGAGTTGCTGAAATTTCCCCTTATTCTGTAGAAAATACTGCAGAGTATCGCTGAAAACAGTAAAAACAACAATCCTAGAAGCAAGAAAACAACGGAATATTGGTTCAAAAACAACTCAAAAGATCCTGACTAAAACGACATCTGAACCTCCAGATAAAAGGAATTTAGCTGAAAAACTATAGAAAATGTAAATAAAACTATTTTAGGGACAACAGTTAAAAATCAACAAAATTTTTTTTTAAGACTCAAAAAAATATCCCCCCTTTCTTGTTAACCTTTGAAATTTTTAACAAGAATGTACATAATTTTATGGTCGATTCTAGTGCATCATCAAATTTCATGCTGCTATCTATTTGTCAAAAGATTAACGCATAAGTTAAACCCTTTGATCTCAAAATCATTTAGCTAGATCAAACAAATGTAAAGGTAATTAATGAACTTAAGGATGTTCTTGTTAGATTATCTTCCAATCCTAAGGTCCATCAGATAATTGACATTATTTTTGTGGATATCCCTGAAGTCTATGGTTTGTTTTTAAGCAAGGACTGCTCCGAACAACTACATGGATAATTTTCCACAGATTGGTCTCATTTGTGGCTGCCAGAAAATGGATAGCCAAATAGAATCAGGATAAACAGAGAACACTATCTTAAACACACCGTGACAGATTTAAATGATGAAAATGAACCTTTCAATGCATCTACTAATTCATTTCAAATGCAGGGAATGAATACCTTCTTTGATAACTTCATGACCAAAATTTCTCCTATCACTGATCCAAGGCAGCAATCAGAAATTATGACCTATACTCAGATATCAACTTTGCCAAATGTGCCAAACACTATTGACCAAGCTCAAATATGGTCATTTTAATTTGATGGATCCAAATCCAAAGAAGGATTCGGTGCAGGATGTGTACTCATAGATCCCATAGGTAATAATACTTTCATTGCCTGTCGATTAGAGTTCGAGTGCACTAATAACACCGTCAAATATGAAGCACTTTTACAAGGGCTTAGGAAAGCTTTGGATATGGAAGTACAAAATTTAATGGTATTCTGTGATTCCAAAATCATGATTAGGAAGGTAAGAAACTCCATACATTGCTTATAACCACATCTAAAACGTTACCAAATTGAGGTATGGAGTTTATTGCAAAACTTTTCAGCATTTAACATAAATTCCATTCCCAGACTAAGTAATTCGGAGGCTGATTTATTGGCTAACGTTGCTTCTAAACTATTACCCACATAAGGTATTTCTCTTAATGCATTTTTTATTCAATTGTTGTTTAGGCCGTCGATCCCATACAACATCACCAATTGGAGAGTGTTCGATGATTACCAGTAGATCATAAACTTTTTGCACATGAAAAACAATTTCCAAGGCACAATCATTAATGAAGGAACTCACGATGAGAACCTCTGAAACTTCATGGTAATATCATATCCTAGATATCATGAATCGTCATCAGATATGGTAAACTCTATTCCCAGATCTGTTGTAAGACTAGAAATTTTTGATGACTTGCATGATAAATTTAGAGGGTCAGTTAATTTTAAAATGAATAGTTCTTTTTTAATTTATGAGACAATTAATTTAGGGACAAAGGAAAATCCTCAAAATATTAATTTGGGAACGAGATGCTTCGAGCAAGAATGATTTTCTTTTATAAAATTGTTTAAATAATTTAAGGATGTTTTTGCTTGGACATATGATGATTTGAAAACATTTGATCCTAATATCATACAACATGTCATCCCCATGAAACCTCAAACCCAACATTCTCATTAGAAACTGAGGAAAATGCACCCTAAATTGGAACCCGAATTAAATAAATTACTAACTGCAAAGATAATCTTCCCGGTAAGGCACACACAATAGGTGTCTAACCTAGTCCCTGTAAGGAAGAAAAGTGGTGAAATTTGACTCTGTGTCAATTTTCGGAACCTAAACCAAGCATCTGATAAAGATAATTATCTTGTTTCTCCAATGGAACAAATTCTACAATAGGTATCTGGTGCTGAAAGACTGTCTTTGTTAGACGACTTTTCTGGATACAACCAGGTCCTCATGTCTCCCTCAGATCAACTTAAAACCACCTTTCGCACCCCATTGGGCACTTAAGCCTACAAGAAAATTCCTTTTGGACTAATTAACGTCGAAGCCAATTTTCAGAGAGAAATGGACATTGCTTTCCATGGCCTCATAAACCAATCAGTAGTGGTCTATCTTGATGATGTCACCTTCTTCTCTAAAAATAAGAAAGATCACTTGTCTCACCTCAGGGTTGTCCTAGAACGATGTCGTAAGTATGGCATATCCCTCAACCCTAAGAAATCATTCTTTGCAGTAGAAAAGGGAAAAATAATTGGGTTTATAATGTCCAAAGATATAAGAAATCATTCTTTGCAGTAGAAAAGGGAAAAATAATTGGGTTTATAATGTCCAAAGATAGAATGATTATTGACCCAGAAAGAACCCAAGCTATTGCTAAAATCTCTCCTCCCTCTTACAAAAAAGCCATGCAGTCATTTTTAGGCAAGATTAATTTCGTCAAAAACTTTGTCCCAAGTTTTTCAGAAATGGTAAGACCATTACAGAATTTAATTAAAAATGAGGTTCAGTATCGTTGGGGACCACAAGAAATTCAATCTTTTGACTCCATCAGAAAATCCATAGTGGAAGCCCCTTCCTTGATGAGCCTCGATTTTTCCCAAGATTTCATGCTTTACACCTTTGCTTCTGATTGATCTTATGCTATTGTGTTAACACAAAAAAATGTTGAAAGTAATGAGATACCCATTGCCTTCATGAGCTCATCTTTCAAAGGAGAAGAGCTTAACTACCCAGCAGTAGATCAATAGGCATATGTTGTTTTTAAAGAAGTGAAACACTTTTGGTCGTACCTAATGGAATCCAGAACCAAGGTTATTGTTCCCTACCCAACTGTAAGAAATCTGTTAGTACAAAAATAACTGTGTGAGAAAAGGGAAAATTGGATGAAATCTTTACAGGAATATGACCTTGAAATAACCCCTCCTTAGATTGTTAGAGGTCAAGGCCTGTGTAAACTAGTTGTTGATTCAGTTAAAGAACATGAAAGTCAAATTAACACCTTAACTGTAAATCAACACAATGAAAATCAAATCATTGTACACAAGTTACTACCAATTATTGGTATGAAAATATTAAATTTTATTTGATGCATGGATCTTCTCCTCGCTATCTTGATCATAAGAACAAAAGATCGCTAAGACTAAAATCTGCATCTTTCCAGTTAATAAATGATGTATTATTTCGAAAGAATTTTGATGGTGTTCTTATGCATTGTTTGGAAAAGGATGCAGCAGAGAAAGTGCTATCTGAATTTCATGCAGGTGAGGTCGGTGGTCACTTTAGTGGAGACACCACTGCTCACAAAGTGTTAAGAGTTGGGTACTATTGGCCCACATTATTTAAATATGCCCATGTGTTGTGTCGTAAATGCATAATCTTCCAAAAGGCTATTGGATGGGTGAAAAAGGTAGCATTCCCTTTGCAACCTATTACTGTAGATTCACCTTTTTCAACAGTGGGATCTTGACATCATAGGACCAATTAACCCTTCTTCTTCACAGCAACACAAATATATCATTATAACAATGGATTATTTTACCAAATGGTCCGAAGTTGCACCTTTGAAAGTGGTAAATACTAATCAGGTAGTATCTTTCCTCAACTCTCATATCATCACCCATTTTGGCATTCCCGAATGTTTGGTCTTTGATAACGCTTCTTAATTTTCATCCCTTGATATGAACATTTTTTCCTTGGAAAAAGGGATCAAACTGAAATATTCTTCCAGCTACTACCCTCAAGGAAATGATCTAGAAGAATCAACAAACAAAAATTTAATCAATATCATCAAGAGGATAGTTTTAGAAAATCACAAGAACTGGCACAATGCACTGTATAATGCACTTTGGGAAGATAGGGTCACCCCAAAATCCTCTGTTGGTAATTTCCCTTTCTTTCTCGTCTACGGAAGAGAATCAATTCTCCCTCCACATGTCCTGCTTCCTTCTCTGCAATTATCACAAAAAGTTCAAGAGGAGGAATTCCCTCCCCTTGAAAGTCGAATTAATGCCTTGCTAAAGTTGGAGGAAGAAAGAACACAAGGAAAGAAAAAATTGGATCAGTACTAGCAAATTGTAAAAAGCTGGTTTGATTCAAATTCTTCTTTTGATAGGAATTTCGATGTCGGAGATTTAGTTCTCAAGTGGGACAAAGCTCACGAAGGGAAAGGGGAACACACCAAGTTCCAAAATCTGTGGTAGGGGCCATTTGTAATTTCTGAAAAATTAGGTCCCAGCTCTTTTCGCCTACACAATTTGGAGGGACAACCAGGCACTTTCCCAGTGAATGGCCAAGCTCTCAAAAGATATTTCACTTGATGGTTCCAAATCCACCTCTTTGTACATATCTTTGTTTTTGTTTTTGTTTTAATTTTCTTTTCTATTTTTTTTATTTTGGTTCTTTTCATTTTTCTTGTTTTTGGTTTATTTCTGAAAAATTATGTCTGTGTCACCATTTCATTTGTTGAAGGAAAATCGGAATTTTTATCCAAGAGCAACAACTGACGACTTTTCAAAGCACCATGTTGTAAATTGCTAAACTCAGATCAACAGAAGGATATTCCTACTCAAAATAGTGTTGTTGGTTTCTTTTCAAAATCTCGAGAGGATGATGATTATCATTAAAGAAACTCTTAACGTTGTCCCTATTTTTAAGAAAACAAATCGATTATACCTTCCCATCCTTGAGATGGTTTTGTAACAGGAATCTAAGTGTTCAGATCATGGTAAAGATCATTTAAAAAATAGATGAGTTATATGAGATCATGTTTTATTTTCAAAATCTGAATTTTTTAGTATCACCCCACTCTCTTGAATATCATAAAAGTTTTTGCAAATTTGTAAATTAATTCTAGAGAATTGAAAGAACTGCAAGGTGTGGGAAGTGTTTGTAAACCCGCTAAGACACTGAACAGGTCTGCTGGCAGAGGGTAAATACATCCATGATACCAAGGCAACTTTTTCGGGGTATTGAACAAGCTTGCTAGTAGCCAAGCAATGCCAGGTTCAAGAAAATTATCAAGTATGTCCCTTAAAATTAATCCATGAATAAATATGTTCATCATGAATGGACAAATTTTGGACAGGATAGAGGTGTTAGAGAAGGTTAAATTAAATCCTTTTCGAGGCTATGGATGCCTACTCGCAGTAGTGGCTATGTCAATAGTATCGGAGGCAGTTGCATAAACATCCTTCCTCTCGTAATGTAGATCTGATACTTGATTACACTTTTGACGGAAACACATATGATGCTGGACTATGTTATTTTCTGAGTTTTGATCGGAATGCTTGACTTGTTGTAGACTGTTCCTTAACTTTTAAAATCATTATGATCTTCCCTAACATGAATTTTCTGGTAATGCAGAGATAACTTCTTGGCCCAGTATGTCTCCTTTGTTGGCAGCCCCACATGATTGTGATATTTAAATAAGAAATTGAATTTTTCGTAACTGCCTTCACCTCAATTTCGCAAACTTTTTTATAAATTTGAGATAATTACTAGGTCAAAGAATATTTTTAATTTATTTTTTATTATTTGCACTTTTGTTTTGTTTTATGTTGATTCATGACTATAAGCATGAATCAAACATAAAACCTAGCCTGGTGTTATATTTTCTATGCCTTAGACTGCACATTTTAAAGGTCATCATGCTTATATCAAATCTAAATCCAATGTTGAATGACCTATTTTCAATGTTTTGGATTTTAATATAGTTGTTATATGGTTCGATGGTTTGTATTCAATTTATGAAGAGCCTTTTGATATATTTGATAAACCCCTTGCAAATTCAATAGTCATAGCAATCAATGCACACTTGTTGTACTAATGTCCTTACCTCACCTTGCTGGCACAACGTATTAACAAGCCATTCATTGCATTCACAGGGTTTCGGTACTCTGTATGTCTAGTTCTCATTATATGGAATGGTAAAGCATCTACAATCAAACCCTTGGTGTTTTCTCCCACTACCTTTGATATGATAACACACAGGTTTTGTTATGGTCATTTCCCCACTATCCATTAGGATTTGTTCCTATCGCTCCTACTATTCAAACCTAAAACTTTTTTTAGTTATCCCTGTTACATTCTGGTCGCATTTGTCATGGCTCTTGTTGTTCGCTTGGAGCCAAATGGCTACCAGGCATTACTCTCTCATGACAATGCGATCAAGAAATTAAAAATCCAAGGCTGGGATGTTTTCCTTAAAATATTTGAAGGCTATAACCTTCATGTGTTGTAGGCTTTCGCGTAGACCTTCGATGGTTGCAGAGAGAAAATTGGGGACACAAAGTTAGAGCTAACCAAGGGGTTTGTAAGTGAAGCAGTAGGGCTTCCATCGATAGGAGAGAAATGATTCAAAAACTCACGAATTGAAGGAGTACCCTGGAGCTTGTTTATGACATCTCAAAAAATCAACTATTGCGAAAAAAGTATTCCCATCTCCCTGGTTAAACCTAGGTGGCACAATCTGTTGTTGATTCTCAAACAATTTTCGACCTATGAGGGTCGATACAGATTACTCTTCCTTGATCATATTCTCTTACTCGTGCATTTCATCGGTTTTGAATTAAGCATGCCATTTTATCTATTGAGAAGTCCTTATAAAATGTCCAAAATATATAAGAGACAGAGTTTTGATTCAAGTCTTTTCCATCATGGATTGATTAAGATCATGTTCATTCATCACTTGTCAACTTTGGGCGACTGTTGGGATAATTGTTTGGTAAGGAGTGGTTTTGCCATGACCATTCCCATAGTAAAACCTAACTTGGGTGAGCCACTGATCAAAAACCAATTTAGTATTTCGAGAAATAGACCAAACTCTCTTAACAAAATTCCTCTATATGCAGCGATGCCAAGCAAGCCTTCATCTGAGAAAAATACTGTTGAATTGGAGGTAACTGGACCTCTTATGTGTAAGTTCGATGCTATCTTGAACGTCATTGTAAATCTAGATGTTGAGAAACCTTGGAAACAGACAAAACAAAAATGCACAGACTTAGGGTTCAAGAACAAAAGGGTAGGTCATCTTATTTCAAGGAAATTGAGGAACCAAAATGACACTCATTTGAGCTCGATCGGTCCGATCGAGGTCGATGAGGTCTCGGACTCTGAAATAGAAGATTTTCTAGATTTAGAAGACCCATATTTTCAAGGTTATAGGAAGAAAGATTTTGTTCCTATTGAACACTACGACTTTGTGACAAAATTTCCACCATGCCTTAAATTTGAGGAGGGGTTCTCTAGTATTGGGCTCGATCAAGGGAAAATAGCAGATAAGGTTGATACATCCATGTTTGACTGTACACTTCATCGAGCTGCCATTCCTCATGTATAGTGTGATGTTCGTCTCAATTGGATCGAGAAGTATTACACTAACATACCCATTCTTCAGGAAATAATTAAAATGCTTACTGCTCAGAATGAATCCTTGAGACAAGAAAATCTCGACCTCGAAGTGCACACGGAGAGGAAAGCTAAACGCATTAAAATATCAAGGAACATAATAATAAAAAATACAACAAGTGTCAAGGCGATAGTAAATTCTGAACTACCCGACCCATCTTTAGTTAATTTCTAAATGGTAAAACAATTTTTCCTCTTATTTTATGCATGTTATCTATTTCAAAATAAGTCGATTTGGAATTTGATTTTATTGCTAAATTAAGACTGGCTATAGAATATTTGATTCTCTAGCCAAGTCTCTTTGTAAATAAAAATTAGAAATTGGTTGTGAGTGATTCTCTAATTTATTAAATTTGTTTTCTCTTTTCAGGAAGTAAGAAATTATGTTGTTGATCATCTGGAGAAAAGACGTTCGATTATGCATTTGAATGACTAGTAGTCTCTTTTATGTTTGGCTTGTAAATAAATTTGATCTATCTTTGACAAAAATCAACTATGTTATAAGTGGTATCTAAATCCACCATTTTTGTAATATTTTTGATTTTATGACATCCTATCCTATCCTGTGAAATAGGAGAAGGTGATCTCAAATCACTTTAAATACTGTTCATTTTGTAAGTAACCATCATTTTTGGATGATACAGATTATAGGCATGTGATTCTCATAACTATATGGACAACTCGTTAGCATTTTGGCTTTATACCGATGTGACATTTGTTCCATACATGTTTTTCCCTTTTATTATGAGATATTGATATGTTATTACAGCTTTTGTCTCTTTAGCATATGATATTCCATTTTATTCAATGCTTTAAAAATCTTGTCTATGATTCGTTGTTCCATATGTGATGACTGTGATTATTATATCAATTTAATATCATGATTTATGCCTGACATTGAATTGATGGATAAAATGAATGTTTTATATGAAGATTTTTCTTACTATAAGCATTCATAATTATAAGATCCCTGGACCATACATGTTTACTAATTTGTTCTTATAGCCTAGTTGTCAGTAAGACACCTTGAATTTATTTAGGAGACTTTAGTATAAGCTTGTTGCAGATTTCTTTCACAAGCGAGACAGTTGGATCATACAAAGGCATAGACACGTTAAGAAACTACTAACCTATTAGCTTTATTTGTTTCAATTTTTTTTTTCATTTTATTTATTAGCAAAATAGGACATCTTTAGATTGACTTTGGCCATCCCTCTATTTTTGTTTCAAATCATGTTTTATTTATTATTCTTAGATACGTGATTATAAAATAGAAAATATGAAAAAATATGTGCTTTCTTTATCTACTATTGAGAACGATTACAAAACATTGATTTTGCAAGGCTTTCAGTAAAACTTGCAACCTGTAATTATTTTGTTCATAAATAACATGTTCATATTTACCTTTCTATTTAATACATTAAAAATAATTAGATTAAAGTATATATTATTATAGTTTTAGAATTAAGTATTTTATTTGTTTTCTTTGTTTTAGAACTTTAGTTGGCTAACAGATCCATTAACCCCATCAGAATAGATTACACCAAACGACCTGGGTTAATTAGGAAACCTTGGTCTGGATCTATTCTTCAATTTGACGACATGTCAAATTTTCCCATCAACAGGCTCCCACTTTCTCATTATAAGCCTCTAGCCCCAACAATTCTCAACATTATCCAAGCAGTGCCATTCATATATCTATTGCAACTTGACACCCTTGTACCCTAAGAGGAAACATCCTCCGAGTGTCCATGTCTTGCATGTGTTCTCTTGCATTGATCATAGGTATGTTGCACTACTTGGAACTAGTTTGCTTATTCATGACACGTGTTTCTTCTCTTGTATCATATCATTTATTTTACTATGAAAAAACAAAAAAAGAAGGGTGGGAAAATAATATTATCTCCTATCGGTAGAAGTCATGTGGCCTTTGAATACAGAACTAATCCTTGAGTCCATTGATCCAAGGTTTGGGTTTAGCATGACCTTAGGAAGCTAAGATTGTTACTTAGAGTTTAGTCCTCTGACTAGTTAGTCTTCCAGTTTGCATGCAGAGTTTTTTTATGCCTCTTGCATCACAAACTTTTGTTAATCATTATTTTTAAGTCTATGCTTCATGGCTTATCCATTTGTCTCATTCTCTTGTTCAAAGGAATTCTATGCCTATGTCATCCATTCCTCAGAACTCCTGACTTTGCATGTCGTCCATCCCCTTACAAGTGAATATCATAATCACATGAATTTGTTGTCCTACCTTGCACCTTGGGCCTACTTTCGTCATTGGTAGGAGACCTTGAACCCAACAAATGACATCTCCACATTGGTTGTTGACTGGGAATTTCCATTGTGTTCGATGACAAGAAATCTATTCACACATTGGGATTTGTGTAGTGTCTTGGATTCCATTAGACCCTATTGGTGGTTTCCTCACCTTTGTCAATAGTTTTCATTATTGGTTGTTATTCAAAGGGTCTCTTTTATGTACTACTTGCATCAGGTGCACATAAGAGATGCACATGGTCATTGGTTCATGCACATCCTATTCATCCTATTTCTTACAAATTATCAAGATATTGCTCTATACCTCGCATTGGAGGATGAGAGATGCCTTAATGCTCTCCTTTCAGTGAGTCTCATTCCATTGACTTCAGATCATCTATTATGGAATCAATATCTAGATTCATAAGAGTACCTTGAGGCTTGCATTCATTAGTGGCAAGTTCTCCCACCATCAATTTCCCATGATTGATGGATTCTGCAAGTGTTCGACCTCAACACCTTTATTCACACTTTTTGAATGTACTCGGTGCCTTGAAACCTACTTTCATTATTAGTGGGTTGTATCGCATTTGTTAATGGTATACCTTAATGACCAGTAATCAAATGAAGACTCATTGTGTTTGGCTTCAACTCCTTTATTCGCATGATGTAGACTTACACCTCCAGAAAATAGTGTAGAAAACCTCTAGTTCACAGTAGAAGCATCACATATCTATTGTTGTCTTTCATCGAACCAGTACGGATATGACTTCAGTGATCATGAAATATCATATTGTACTATATTGTATACAAATATCTTTCTTCTGGTGGCATACTCATTGTCTGGCATGCTTCCAAAACAATAATCTTCATGTGAAATCCCTAAATAGATTCATTGATCTTTGTGAATTATTATTCTAAAGGGGCGTCTACCTCCATAGGTACTTCTGGAATATTACTATATTCCCCCTGTACCATCTATTTCAACCTTTTTGTCCTCTGTGCGACCTCATCCCTCTCGATCCTAATTTTATCATATTATGCCTGTAGCACGTCATTATCTGCAACTATCTTAGTCAACTCCATTTATGTTGACACTACATGTAATTGAATTTACTATGTGACGCTTGTATGCAAAATATGTAATACTTCTATGGGAAACTGAGACAACATCAAGTCAATATGACTAGCTGCCTTTACGTACTCCTGCAACTCTATCGTAGGGAACTCTAAAGCTCATGCTGCTATATTCATAACTTGATTTTCTCTTGATGTTTTCGATAGTTTAGATGTCGTAGATTTCACCTTTTTTGTCTCCATCGTACTCTTTGTCTACTCTTGTTCTCCTATGCTAACTGGCACTATCCTAGTTGTCTCCAAAATCTGTCGAAGTGTGGAAATATGCACTTGCATGTCTAAGTGCATTTATTCTTGCTTCTGCACCACTTGCTCAAAATCCTCATCAATAAGCTCCTTAAATTGATCCATGATCTTGTCCAATTCATTATCCATTAATGCATGAATGGTCACTTCCTTTAAGACTTTTTGCTTCTTATGCTACTATCCTTTTGTCCCCTTAGGGTGTTCTTTCATTTTCTCTCCAATAGGTGGTGAGACTTCGCCCACATCTTCTTTTCCATTTCCTTGCTCTCCTTCTTCCTCTTCTTAATTTTTTTTTTTGGTTGTATCTCTGGGATTCTCAACTCTTCATCCCAATCACTTACTATCTAGATGATGTCATGCTCCATCACATTGTAATGCATCAACAACCATTGGTGAGTTGGATCCTTCTTCGACTAAATATAGATATGATGCATCCATGCCTTAAAATGTGCAATACCTTTATATACTTCAACAATATGTGGTGGAATGTGCTACATGTCCTCGATGCATTGTCTAATTACCTTCTTGTAAACATAAAATGTAATGTTATTATCCATATGTCGATTCTTATGCATATTATTCCATAAAGACATATATCTCGTTGCCACAAACAACTTATTGATGACTTCCAAGAGCTATGTCTCTTCGGGATCCCTCCACGTAATTTGTGATATCAATATTAATAACCAGGCATAGTGGAACTATGTTCCTTTCTCATGTTCCTCCCTATGGTCCATCAAAAATTGATTGACTAAAAAGGTCAACTAGTTCATCATTACTCTTGCTATGCACTTTTCTGCGGCTACTTTGGCTCTCCCTGGTTGCTTATCCCTACGACATTTTCTCAATAGATTACACACCAATACTTCTATCACAAATCTTACTGTATCATTAGTGATGCTCACTACATCAATCCCATGCGCTCCTCTATGTGTTCCATACTTCTCCTTGATCCTCTCTGAGAATGATTTCTCATTGGCCTTGTCCATGAATAATGACAAAAGGTCCTCACATGTTGTGGGTAATACTATGATCCATGCGATTAACTGTGTATCTATTGACATGGCTTTGTCCATCCATAGGAATCCTCCATGGACAAAACTAAGCAACAACGTAACACATGCATTGATTTCCATGCTCTTATCGAAATGGGGTATCTCCAATATATTTAGAATCTTTTCTCGATGCAACCATGTTTCCCATTCCTTCAGCTCAAGTTTCATTACTAGTGATCTAGGTATCATTACTGTGCATAAATAGTTTTGGGGCGTTGGCTCTGGAAACTTCTTCACATATGACAGGTCGTGGTCCGAGTATCTCAAGCTTTTTATTTCTACTAGCATGTCTCCCTCGATAGTGACCCATGGGGGAATCACTGGTGTAACCATAGACTACTTGGCTTCCTTCTATATTCTGACATACTTCACTATGGGTTTTCTTGATGGAACATATGGTTGGGGAGAGTTTACTGGCTTCTCTACACTTAGGGCTTCTTCTTGAACTAGTGGTGTGGTCATCTTATTGCGTTGTTTCTTTGTCCATGATGTAAATTCTACTCCCTTAGGTGGTGCCATAACTCTCTGTGCTTCGGATTTTTTCTGAAAACTTTCTCAACTCTTATGCGGCTACTTGGATATCCTCTCTAAATGCTTTGAGAAACAATAGGTTTTTCCCATTGGCCCCTTATATGCTTTATATCTCGACAACAGTTGTTTCCATCCTTCTTCGCACTCGAACTTGTAGTCTAAAATCCACTTACCTTCGCATTCAATTCTTTCCTTAACCCTTCATTAACTTCGTATGATCCACCATATCATGTGTTAGATTTTCGAGCATGTCAAAATCCTCTTCCCATTTTTCGTTTATGATTACATGATGACACTAATTTGTTGTCATGTTCACTCTTTAATGTTTGTCTCATCATGTGTGTTCTTAAATGTTTTTCCCACCTTCTGTACATATTTCTGTCGCAATTCAAACTTCCTTCCTGTGCATGCTTCCTTACGTATCTGGGACATTTTCTAGTTTATCTCTCCTTATTAGCTTAACTATATGAGTATTACCTTATGCCTAACTTCAATCTTCTGTCTCTTGCCTCAAACTCTTTTTTTTCTTTTCTTTTTTTTTCCTTTTTATCTATATATACTATAATATAAGTGATATGGTACATTTATTGCATGCTTAGACTAGTGCATGGAAGCGCCACTACCCCTATATATATTTAGCCAACTAATCTTAATCATTCCTTCCACAACTTACCCATTCAATTTATCCAACTGAACAACACATGCTTCTATCACAAATATGATCACATAAGGACCTAGATAATACATTTGAAACTTTCCAGGGTGCTACCAAAACTTGTTTTCATAGAGTAAAACTAAGTCTCCCTTCTGGAACTTCTTTTTCTTGATATGTTTGTCATGCCATGATTTCTCGCTTTCTTTCTGAAGGCTAAAGAAACCATGTGACAAACTGGCCCTCCTCTAGTTCCAATAACTCTGACAGTCTCTTCTCCACTGTGCCTAAATCTGTAAGTTTTGTCAATGCAACAATGCGCAGGCTCGACACAATAAACTCCATAGTCATAATTACTTCCTCACTATATACTAATATGAATGGAGTTGGTCCTGCCAACTTCTTCCTTGTAGTCAAATATGCCTAAAGTATTGCAAGAATCCTTAAGTCCTATTCATCCCGACTTACATTACAAATCTTTATCAGCGCATGTTCCAGGATATTATTGAATGCTTCTACTATTCCATTTTAGTGAGAAGGATACATAGTTCTCTTCTGATGATGAATCTAGAATTCCTCTATCGATGGAACAATCTTCTTATTCATAAAATGAGTTCCTTGATCACTCATAAGTATTCTTGGGCATTCAAACCTTGTAACAACATTCTTAAACAAAAATCGCACAACAATCTTTGTGCTACAATCTTGGATTGGTTTTACTTCAATCCATCTATTCAGGTAATCTATCACAGTAATGATGTATGTGGCTCCTGGCCTCTTTCCTGTTGGATTGATTGGTCCAACGAAATAAACTTCCCACTTGTTGAAATCCTTCAATGTAACTTGAGGTACTAAATACATCTATTCCCTTCTCAATGGCCTCCCAACTCGTTGAAAAGATCACAAGTTTGGAAAAACTCCTTAGAATCTTTATGAAGAGTCGTCCACCAAAGTCCTGCATCTAATATCTTTTGGGATGTTTCCTTTCCTACGTAATTTCCTCCTGCAACTCCTTCATGTGCCTCTTCTAGAATAAAAAATCTCTCATGTTCCAATATGTAGGATGAGAGAATACCATTTGTGCCTAACTTGTACAAATTTCCTACTATTAGTTGACAGTCTGTTGCCTTCAATACTAGTTTCTTCTTCTGCGCAACTATAAAATATTGTGGGGCTACTATTGTGCTAAAAAAATAGACTATGTCTGTAAAATAGCCATCAACCATATGAACTGCAAATAAGTATACATATGGTAGACTGTCATCTAATATTCCTGCATCTTCTCCTGATAGTATGCACGATAAGTGATCTGGTCCTGAATTAAACTTATTGGTTTCACGATCACCTCAAAGTCATATTCCTAAAAAAAATTATCCATATGCATATTCTCCCCCCCCCCCAACAATGGTATACATATAAAAGTGTGATCCCAAAAGATAATGTCTAAACTTATGTAATGCCTACACCATTGCCAAACCTTTTCATTATGTCATAATATCTTTATGTTTTGTAGATGAAAACTTCTTTCTTGCAAATGCAATGGGGTGATCTGACTCTCCTGCACTCAACTGAGCTAAAACTGATCCTAATTCTATAGATGATGCATCCACATGGACATGGAATTCTTTCTTCCAATCTGGAAAAACTAAAAGTGGTGTGGTGACCAACTTCTGTTTCAAAGTGTCCAAACTTTGCTAGCATTCTTCATTCCATTGAAAATTAACTTCCTTCTTCAAAAAATTCTCCAACAGCGCTATGATCTATGCATATCCTATGGTAAACTTCCTATAGTACCCTATATGACCCAATGTCATTCTCAACTGTCACACTGAAGTCGGCGGTGGAAAATCAACAATCACAACTATCTTCGCAAGGTCAACTAACAATCCTTGTTTACATACCATGTGTTCTAACAAGATTCCAAAAGGTGCACAGAAAACACATCTCTTCAAATTCAATGAAATCTAGAACTACCTAGACCTATCCAACATTAAGCGCAAGGTTTCAACATGATCTTTCAGCATACTAAATATTGTCCAATAATCTAAGTACATTTCTAATAACTTATGAATAAACTCTTTGAAAGTTGCAAAAACTACTATGGAAAATATTGTTGGTTCATTATTCAACCCAAAAGGCATAATTTTGTACTGGTAACACCCATATTCTATCACAAATATTGTCTTATGTATATCTTCACGTGCAATCTTGATCTCATGGTACCCTGAGAATCCATCAGTGAATGAGTATGCTTCTCGACCTCCTACATTATCCAACACTTCATCTGTAAATGAGGTAGGAAATAGGTCATGTAGACAAGCATCATTCAACTTCCTCAGATCTATGCATATTTTGATTCCTCCTATATTCTTGTCCTGGACTAGCATTGGACTGTTCCATTCTAACTCTTGAATAGGTTCTATAATTCAAGATTCCAGCATCCTGTCTATCTCTGCTTTCACCTTCTGCTTATACATCAGATTCATTCGGTATGGTCTCTGCTTAACAAGTTTGGCATCTGGCTTAAATAGAATTTTCATCTCTCCTAAATCCCCAACAACCACTTTAATCTTTGAGAACGTAGTCAGAAACAGATCCTGATATTCACACAGTAATCCGACAATCTTATCAACTATTTCCTCACTCCAGTAGTCTCCTATGTTCAAAAACTTGGGCTTATCCTCTGTATCAATGTTCACTTTACGTGTTTTCAATGAATTTGCATACACAACAGATTAAATCTTTGGTCCCTCTACTATGCACTCTCCTTTATACTCTGGTATTTGAAAATTTCTTGGGTCTTCTTCTCCTTGGTCTTCTTTAGAAATATTATGACATTTTGAAACCTCTTCGACTGTCACAAAAAATCTAAGTTCACTATACAAGGGTACTGATCCCATCAAGTCTTCTAATGAAAAAATATAATTATTGATAATGTGTAAGGTTGAATCAATCAAAAGATCATCATTCTCAAAACTGAATGTTACCTTGAAGTTCCTGGTCAACTCTTCCCAGACTCATGTTCCTTTGTGCAATTCTAGTTCTATGTACCAGTTCTTTGTAATCATGTCCAGAGTATGCAAAAATAAGTGTGTCCACTCTTGCTAAGGTATTGATATGCACGTAGATTTATATTTTTTAATATGGTCTGCAAGGAGACTAAATATAGTATGCTTTTGTATAGTATATTAATCCTCTATCCTGAACCTGACCTATACTAACCTTCTACATTGTTGTAAGTCTCTTATTTTATCTTTATGTGCAACTCATCATCTTTTTGGAGTCTCTTTCAACACAACATATAGAGCTAATAGTCTCTATTGGTATGATATTTTCAATTCAAATTATCTTATAAAAGAAGCTACATTAGTTAGTCCATCATACCTTGGAGGTTCACATACCTCAGATCCAATCCATCGCAACACGCGGGTAATCTGATCACATTTCCTTGTCGATACTTCATGCAATATCTGTTGTTAATTATCCAAGGCTTCTTCTAAGTCTGATGCGTAGGAATTAATACTTCGCCAACTAAGTACACCATCAGTTGTAGGATTCACATAATCATCCATTCGCATAGTCATATTATACATATTATCTAGTTATTTTCCCTTTGTTGGTTCTACAAATCTTATTCCTTTAGTGGGATCCAACGACATGATAACCTTCAACTCTTCTACTTTGAATATAATCTATCTCTTCTTCAAATAAATAATATTCTAGTTTTTAAAGGCCCAATCAAGTCTTAGTAGTGTTGGATAAGAAGTACTACCATCTACTATCTCGATCACTTCAAAGTATGCTATATTGTGCACTCCATTAATACTAACACTTACCCATGTGAGCCTCCAATTGAAACAATCTTATGTTGGTTCACTAACCTTAAATAGATAGGTGACCAAATCAACTTCGGTTGGCCCATCATTTCCTAGGTTTTCTTTGGAATGACATTTACATCAAACCCTAGATCCAAAATAATATTGTACATTTCATAGTCTCTTATCTACACATTGAATCAGAACTCCCTATCCGTTCTCATCTTGTGTTGTACCCGGTTAACTACTCTATCTCTGACATGTATCTCTTTTTCTTGTGTGTGATGGTCGATCATTCCATGCAACATACTCAAAGAAGATTCATCCTTCATTAATTCTAAACAAATTGTTCAGAAAATTTTCAAAGCACTTACCTTTTCAACTTTCTTTCCTGAATGGTCATAGACTAGAGGCATATCATACATCGGTGGCCTGTCACACAAAGGCGGCGTAGTCAAAGACGATGCTATCCATTCTACTCCAACCAATTCTTTTCTTACTTTGTTGGTAGGTCTCTTTCTATTTTCTAGGATCAAACAACAGAGAAGAATTTGTTGCTTTCTTGACCCATTGGTGGATCCTATTCACTTGATCTGTCACATCATCTCTCATTCTTTCTCCTTTGTGCATAACTATTTCTTTTTACAGTTCATTGTCATGCACTTCTACTGCTGTCATATGTACATTTGGGTTCCTCTTTTCTTGTCATTTCATGGTCAACTGTGGAAAACCCTTTGTCATATGGTATAATTGTCTGCAATATGTGCACGTTGTACATGGATTTAGACAGTCTTGCACTAAATTTCCAGACTAATTACAATTATAACATATAAGTAATCCTCTTCCTTTGCCAAATCCTCCTCTTCCACGACCTTTGAATCCTCCTCTTCCTCCCTAATTATAACCTCTAGGAGTATTGTACTTTGAAACTCCTCCTTTTGATTCTTCTCCTTGGACTCTATATGCATATGCAGTGCACTTTCTCATCAGATCAAATGCATGACAATCCTTCTCATCATGTCCTACTGACTTACAAAAACTGCAAACCAAGTTTCTCATAGTGCTTTGATATTTTTTCATCAATGGACAAACAGTAGGGTGATGTCCCATCGTCTTGCAAATCTCACACCATACACCTAATGGATTCAGAGTTCTTGTATTCAAATACTGTTGAAAACTTGGGCATTCGTTCTTATGATAACCTTTTGTTCTGCATGTAGTGCACCATACTTATTCATGATTTTCTTTCCTTTTAGTCAGTTCTTGTAACTGAATGGTCAACATTGCTAATTGTGACTGGACTTGCACCATCCCTGCACCACTTTCTCCTACATTGGATGATTCCAATTTCATAGTGATTTTTAGGGATTCTGAATGCATCACAATCTTCTGTTGTGTCAAAGAATAGTGTATATGCAACAACAATCCTGTAATAAACCACTCCCTATGCTTCTCATATAGAATCTAGAACGTCAATCGATCCTTCGGTATCTTGAATCTTTGATCATAATCCCACACTGATTCATTCGTTATCCGCTTGATTTCTTTTAGCTTTGTAATGCACTGTGACTCAGACTTGGGCTTCTGTAATTATTTCAACAACACTTGTTTTATGTTTGCCAATGTTCTAGTTTATCCTGCAGGTGTAGCATTTTGATACTTCATATACCATAATAGCACGAGTTCTTTGAAGTTCGTTGCCAACTACATAATCTTCACATCATTTCCCTAGACATTCTTCATGGTCCATCTCGTTTCACAAATAAACAAATGATGTTTGTTAGGATCCTATGAACTTGCCTTGTGAAAGACATGCATCCTTAACATGGGATATACCCCCACCATAGTGTTATGCATAGTATTCCTTCTTGATGACACTATCTGAGCTTGAGTTACTATACTACTTCCACTGTTCTAACTACCTCAATTGTTGTGCTCGCTTCCCTTACTAACTTCAATCGAAAAAGTTTCTTCAGATCTTGGAGACACACAAGGGGTCATGGGTTTGATGCAGAGTCTCACCTAAGTGGGATATTCTTCTACTAGAACGAGTTGACCTTTTGTGCGGGGTATGATCTGGAGTATTACACTAGTGTCTCTTTCTTCAAACCCATTTTGTTTCTCTTCTCTCTTGGCCATGGTCCTCTTCCTACTATACTAAAATATATTTCCACTGTGCAATACCTCAATCTCTTCTTCTACCACACCTTCTTCTTCTCTCAACATCATCAACTCATTCATTCCTCATTCATTCTTCCCTGCGAAACTTAGAACATTCTCTATCCATCCCCCATCTCCCCCTATGCGCAAATACACTTAGCTACTAGGGAAATCACATTCCATCTTCATAACTCCCTTATCAAAGAACAACATATTAATCAAAGTAGATAAGGAATTCAAGTTTCTTTCAAACAGACCCTTAAAGAATTCCCTCTCAGTGGTACTATATGACTAAGTGCAATCTATAACAAGCTTAGTAATGTAACCCCCCAATATACTATTAAGTCAGAAATCTATTGCACATGATACTCAATTACTTATAGCATTGAATTCCCAAAGAAACTCAGGAGTCCAGTTTTTCGGAACAACAGTGTGATATATTTTGTTCTATTCCACTAATCTTTGTATCCACTCTGGCAAAACATTCAAGAAATCAACAAAGAAAATTTCATGCAAATATATAAACACATACCTCTGTAACCATTTTTTTATATTGATCCATGGGTTTTGAGTATTATTTACTGCAAACTTGATCTCCTTTACGTCTAACCATTTTCTAATATACTCCTTAGTTGGTCTCCACATTAACCTCAGTAGCAGATCTTGGTCCTGACAACGAAACCATTTGTTGGCGTGCAATGGGAAGACCTGTGTTTAAACATTAATTCACCAACAAAACCATAAAGATATTGGCCCTTTCCGCATCACCTGCAAGCAGGTAAAGTCTCACCTGAGGTATCTATCGAGACTGGAAGAACCAGGTTTCCACATCCATAGAGGAATGGGAGACATTCATCATATTCATCCCACTTAACACTCATTCGTTATACCATTCATCATGCGCGTAGAACCATATCAGCATATAAAATATTCACATTATCCATCCATACATTATGCATGTGCCATAAATAGAACTGAAAAGAAAACACATCACAAAAAAACATGCACTAGAACAAAGAGGTTCACCCCAAACTATACTACATCTACAATGGTAGCCTTCTTATATTATCATTCAACATTATCTCTTACAAAAGGTGCACATTGTGCTCGTATATAATATCTCAGTTCTACCCACATATACTTGTCATTTGTGCCTACCGTTACCGTGCACACATAGATCTTGACTACCGTTACTGTTCGATTATTGAAAGGGGGGATGAATCAGTAATAGCATAATTATAATTTTTTTTCTTCAAATGTTATATCAATGTAGAATTATTGTCCAATAATAAGCAGTAAGAAATAAACAATCACACATATACACAGTACACCATTGTTTTACGTGGAAACCCAAATCAGGAGAAAACCACAGAATGATTTTTCTTATATGTCTTGAAGAATTACATTC